>BGPR01000003.1:361310-375912 GCA_013235015.1 Araneus ventricosus | reverse complement strand
GACTGCTTATTCCACGGGTTAGAAGTAAGTCTGTTTTCTGATGCATTCTGCGATTTTCGCAAGCTAATGGGTTCAGCTAGAACTTTTAAAACGTTGAATAATATCATACAAATAATGCCTTGCATTTAAATAACAATTTGGTTAGTTCAACAGTATTTAACATGCATTCAAAAGTTGCATCTAAATAGTGATTGAAAAAAATTATGCATTCAGAGGGTTAATGGAGTTGAAGTTATGATATTAGTCTAATCCAGGCGCCGGCCGCGCCTGTCCAAGTTCGGCAACTCATCCCTATATACACTATATGGCCAAAAGTGCCCGGACACTTTCAGATTTTCAGATTTTTTAGAATTTCTCCAGAAAGGATTAATTGACTACCCTTAAACTTCGACCATGTGAAGAATAGACTGTAACTCACATTTTACATTGAAGATTCGGTTCTGAGGGCAATTAGAGGACCGTCTACAAACTGATGAAGACAAAACCGTTTTGGGCACACCTCATTTTACAAAATACTGGTAGCAAGATGAAACTTTCAGAAATGGTTATGTGTAATGTGCATAATATTTAGAAGAATTTTCGTAAACTCAGCACAAATATTTGGGAAGATATAATATTTGCAATAATTTTTTCTTAAAAAATCCCAAATTTTCATTCCAGTTTTTTGTTTATAACATGCAGAGTTTTGTGTTATATTATACGAAACTCACGCGGGAAACACAGCGTAATTTTTCTTTCATAACTTTAATGCCAAATATATAGGGCCATTTATATAAAAAGAATTAGTTCAATATCATTTGTATTCAGAAAGATATAGCATTACAACGAGTAGAATTTTAGCTCCTAACGAAGAGAAGCTAAAAGATGAGGGGGTTGTACACAAATTGATATTTTTAAAACTTATATCTTTGAATAGTTATATCGAATTGTATAGTGGTTAGAATTTGCTGATACCCGTGAACACTTATCATTTACGTGTATAACTTAAATTCCAGCTGATTAGGCACTATAAATAACAAAAAATTATTACTTTAATTACAGTAGAGTCCGGCTAATCCGAGTCCTGTTAATCCGAGCTCCGCTTAATCCGAGGTAGCTAAAGAAAAGTAATAAAAAAAATTGAGACGAAGATAAAATACAGAGAAGATCATTTCGCATACAGAAGGCACGGCAGCGTTAGATGTTGCCCTTCACTATATTGAGCAGCAACCAGATGCTTTACCACATAACGTTTTATTTTTGAAAAGCTTACGAGACAGCGCAGCAAGAAAGAGACTTTCTGCTCAAAAACAAACAACTTTAGATTCATTTTTAAAACATTAAATCAAGTAAGTGTGATGTTATTTAAAATACATTTTTATATTTACAAATCTGTGTGCTCGTTATTTTTTCGCTATTTGATCTCTCTATTTTTCAGTTATATATGCATATATAAAACTGATTTTTTCTTGTCGATTTTATTATGTAGTCCGCATAATCCGAGTTTTCAGTAATCCGAGTTGGTGTCGGTCCCGATCAACACGGATTATCGGGACTCGATTGCATATTATTTACATGATTATTAACAAGACACATATTGTTGCAATTTTACGACCGAACGATATTTTTGAATATATTTCTTTTATGGTCAAACGACTTTTTTTATCTAATTAATTTCTTTTCTTAAAGTATTTTAATAATTCGACAAATATATATATTTTTATTCGTTACAAATATTACAAGTGTTCATGGGTATTTCGCAAATTTCTAACCGCTATACAATTCAATATAACTATTCAAAGATATAAGTTTAAAAAATATCAATTTGTGTACAACCTCTCATCTTTTAGCCTCTTTTTGATAGGAGCTAAAATTCTGCTCGTTGTAATGCCGATAGCTTTCTGAATACTAATGACATTAAACTCAATTTTTTTATATTAAGTTGCCCTATATATCTGGCTTTAAAGTTGTGAAAGAAAAATTATGCTATATTTCGTGCATGCGCAGTAAGTAGTTTAGTTAGTAAAATATTACTTACTAAAAATGTTCATATTTCCTGTATTATTCAGAAACTTTTTTCTACATTTTTACAAAATACTTCTCTAACATATTTTCATTTTTTCTGTAAGTTTTGTATAATATAACAGAAAACTCTGCATGTTATAAGCAAAAACCTGGCGGGAAAATTTGGGATTTTTTAAGAAAAATTTTATATCTTCCCAAATATTTGTGCTGAGTTTACGAAAATTCTTATAAATATTATGCACATTACACATAACCATTTCGAAAGTTTCATCTTGTTATCAGTTATTCTGTAAATCGGGGTGGGCCAAAAAAGGTTTTGTCTTCATCAGTTTGTAGACGGTCCCCTAATTGCTCTCAGAACCAAATCTTCAATGTAAAATGTGAGTTAAGTTTATTCTTCACATGGTTGAAATTTAAGGGCAGTCAGTTAATCCTTTACGGAGAAATTCTGAAAGGTGTGAAAATATGAAAGTGTCCGGATACTTTTGGCCATATAGTGTATAATCATGAGAAATCAAACGTATAGCATAATCAGTAAACACAATTAAGAAACCATACTAAAATACTATGTAACGTTAATCTGTAATTATTTGATGCACGTAAGAACGAAAAGCAAAGAAACTGCATTACAACTGAAATATTCTTGTCCTATATTTTTTTGCCCAGTTGTACTGTTCAGATAAGTTTCATTGCGTGTATAAACTTCTGGAGGATGTAAAGCGGGACTCAAAGATGAATTGTAATCATCTAGCAACGGCCTTTCAGAAATGTCATCATTAGGTTCTATCATGCATAGAACACAATAAAGGAACATAAATAAGCGAGCATGGGGGGATAAGATAAATTTGCTACAAAGAAGAAAAAAAGATGATATTTTGAGTTTTTCCAATTATCTTTCTACTGACATTTAATTGTTTTCATCCGCGCCTTTTAAAATATGATCACGTTAACTTTCAGCGTTTTAGCTTGTTCGCTAGATCCCTATAAACTTAGCGAGCCTCTTCACAATACCGAGTCAGCAATTATTTATCAATTAAATAAATTCTCAGTATCGTGTAATCCTCGTACGAAGTTATTAAACGTCTAACCGCTAATTTGACTCTCTCTTTCCACGATTTGACTTTCATTGGTCATAAGCGTCTATTTATGCAACTTCCCAGAATGGCCACGGAATGGAATGATCTAAAATATATCGTCGCTTCACAAACACCACCTATTTCAATTTTTTGAAATTTCAAAGAGGAAAAAAAATACTCAATTTTTCACAACCAATAACGAAAATTTCTAAAATTTTTTTCAAATCCGGTAGGAACAAGCGGTCTCATCTTTATATCAGATGCTAAAAAATTCAGAAATAATCGTAAAATTGAATATTTTCTTCCTCTTGAAATTTCAAAAAATTCAGATAGATGGTGTTGCTTGTTAACCTTCCAGCAGGCGCGCTTACTCAAATTTTGCGACATATCGTGCATCGTATTACATATATTTATCGTGTTGCTTTACAAAAATAAATGCAACTTTTATTTATGTTATCTATATTTATTAGCCTAATAGTAAACAAAGATTTTATAAATAAAATTGCACTTAAATATATAAAATAACGATATAAATATGGAATACGATGCACAATTTAATTATCTCTTGCAAACGCGAGCCCGCTGGAAGGTTAAGCGAAAATCTTAAAATAATTAATGTAATAATTCATCATCTTTCTTTGATTTTCAGAAAAAAAACTATTTCGAGACTATAATAAAAAGCTTAGGATAAAACGATTATACGTCCAAATGGAGATGTGTTACATAAAGCATCAATTTTTTCAGTAACATTCGTCTACCCATAACAACAATACCATTTTAAAATGCTAAAACATCAGTTCAGAAACGAAGATATCTTCGAGTTAAATAAAAAAAATTCTGCATTCAAGAACATCGAATATATGCGTTACAACGGTTGGAAAATAAACCGTACGCTTCAATAACAATTTCACACTTAAAAACTAGGTTCAAGGTACATTAAACATTCGCAAACAGCCTGGAACTTTTTAATTTTTAGAGATTAGTAAGGCGGAAGTTTCGCAGTAAGAGTGGAAAGATTCTTTTACCAGCAAAATTTACTCGTAACAAATGAAGCAAGCCAATATTAATTGGCGAAGCCTCTCGAACACTTTGCTAATACTATAAGAAAAATAGAAATTCTTTTCGAACATAGTTGAATATATTGGTTCGAATTGGTGTTGTATTTTTTTGGTTTCTTAATTTGATAGTTTCGTTGTAAACTTTAGACTAAAAATTACGCCTATTTGATTTTGTTAGATTAACCCACCAACTGTAGAATCTTTTAAATCATTATTTAGATGCAACTTTTGCAACAAAGTTTAAATACTTTTCAAACGAAACAAATTGTTATTTACTAGGAAATAAATTATTGTTAATTTACTAGCAAACAAATTATTGTTAATTTACTAGCAAACAAATTATTGTCAATTTACTAGCAAACAAATTATTGTCAATTTACTAGCAAAATTTAGACGGAACAAATGAAGCAAGCCAACGCTAAATGGCGACGCCTGTCGCACGCTTTGCTAATAGAGGAAAACGGAAATAGAAGAATAATTTATAGAAGAATAAATAATAGTCGAATGTAGAAGAATAACTTCGGGCGAATTGGTGTTGTATATTTTAGATTTCTTAATTTGATCGTTTCGTTGAAATTAATGCTGAAAACTTAAAATTATGCCGATTTTATTTTGTTAAATTAACCCTCCATCTGTAGAATTTTTTAAATCATTATTTAGATACAACTTTTGCAACTAAGTTCAAATTCTTTTCCAACGAAACAAATTGTTATTTATGCGCCTCGCTATAACACGAAAAGATAAAAACACTAGCCCGCGGAAATAAAGGAATGCAACACAAAATAGACTGGCCCCCAACATGTGTAGGGCCACGGTGGCCTAGTGGTAAGGTCACTGCTGTGGGGCCTGGGGGTGGATTCGAAACCCTATTCCGTTGAAGATCCGCCTTGTGGCGGATGACATATATGGACTTGGATATGTGGACCTGGCGTACGGTGAAATGTGAAGTCGAAGATCAAAAGTACTCCCGCGAGTGTGGTGGGGAAGTTTGGAGAGGGAGTGTCAGCTTAGATGTCGTTCTCGTCATCTGACCGCGGCTCAAAATCACGTGGTCCCAAAATACCCCTTGTAGGATTCACAGAAAACTACTCGTATTTCAATAAAACACAATATATTTATTTCACTGTAGTATGAAAAACTTTACCTGAGCCCCTGGCTCTCCAAGTAATGTTTATTCTTACAAAGTAAATATGCTTAGCATAACCTAAACGAAAACAAACAACAAAACTGAAGAACTAACTCAATTTTTAAACATTTGCATTTGTAACAAAACAGTCGCGCGCAGATAAAGATGTTGCCAACCTGAAAGTTATAAATAGCGTTGAATTGTTTACAACACCCCTCGTGTTGCTTCAACACAGGACGGCAATATAATTAAACTAAGCCCAACTTACGGGATGGATAGTTAGATCCGCTTTTGAAGATACTTAGCAATATTGTGATAGAACTCGTATTAGTGAATCATGTTCAGATATTGAGGTCATCATATGAGCAAACAACTCCTTACCAACCTCCACATGTCATAATCAGAAGTACGTATGACCTCGACGAATTACAAAGAGCTCCAGGCCCGCGTAAAGGGACAATATTTGGTGGAGTCGGGTCTCGAATCCACGACCCTCTGGTCCTGAAGTAAAGACTCCGGCACCAGGCTACCTCATCTAAAATGCTTATACTGACTATTCATGCATTACTTATATAATTAAGTCGTTCTTATCTTCCAGACTACTGATTTCTAGTGACAGTTATTATAGCTCAGTAGAAAAACCATAATTAGGGCTAACTGGACTTATATTAGTTGACCATTATGATTACAATCGTTTCAGCATTAATTGGGAAGGATAAACATTTTTACATGATTAAAATTACTGTTCATAGTCTCAAATTACAGGAATTATCAGAAAACATCAGAAAACTATGCAATATTCAAAAAAATTCAAGGATCACTCTATTTTTGCAACATTACTCTCAGCCAACGCGTTAAATCTAGTTAAAATCAGCTGAATTCGTATGTAATGCTTCAAAGATATTGGAGGAAGTTTTTTGTGCAAAACATCATTATGACGTCAAGATACGTAATTTTTAGAATTCAAGAAAGCTGGGAATCTCAAATAATATTTGTTTGTTTTGTGCAACATAAGGTTTGGTGGAATGCATTTTTCATAACGATTTCGAGTAATGTCGCAACGTCATAATTCACCAGAATCAATAGCTTGTCATGCAATTGTTCAAAAGGATGCGCTACAAAGACAAAAGCCACTGTAGCCTAGTGGTAAGTTCTTGGCTTCATGGCCAAAGTGTTCCAGGTTGAGCGATCTACGCTCTAGAAACGGGGATGTGACGTGGCGTAGTAGTAGCGTTCCAGGTTCGAAACCCGATTCCACTGAATATCAGCCATGTATAGGGCGTGTTGAACGTTAAATCATAAGTAGTGGGACAGACGTCCTCCCGCTGGTGTGGAGTGGAAGTTTGGAGAGGGGGGAGTGACAGCTCAGGTGTCGTCCTCGTCATCTGACCGCGGCTCAAAATTACAAGGTCCGTCCCAAATAGCCCTTGTGTTGCTTCAAAACGGGACGTTAATATAACTAAACTACAAGGACAAATTTCTTTGGCGTGTATCAAAGTGTGATTTGTTGACTTAGGAACCAATTCCGAACGCCAAATCTTGCCCGCGTACCTGAAATCAAAAATGAAGATTTCACATCAGTTTGGGATGGGCATGTGTGGAAGGGTTGAAATATGCTCTGAGCTGCAAGCTGGACCATTTTTACTTTCCTTTAGTTGTTTATTTTTTTAACATAATTTACATGACCTACGAGGCCTTTAATATAGTTTTACATTGCGATATTTGATTACATTAAAAGGATAATGACAATAGTAATAATTTTAAACACAAATTACAATAACGTTATAACAAGAATAAAGCTATAAAAATAAGAAAACATAAATAACTGGAAATATAACAGAATAAATAAATTAATAAATATAATAGAAATATATATATATTGTAATAATCTCACTTAATTTTATTTCATATTCTAATATATATTGTAAAGCCTTAATGTATTCCAAAATTACTTTTCTTAAACTCCAGTTTCGTTCTATTTCCCGCGATGGAGGTATATTAAATCTCTCCTTTTGGCATATTTATTACTAAAAGAATATTTTAATCGCTTTCACGTGCCCACCGAAAATAATGACGCGTCTCCTAGGCGCTAGACTTTTTCCCCTAAAATTCTTAGGTAATTTATTAAAAATAGCCAATATTCCCTTCACTTTGATCACGTGGTTATATTGTTATTCCCATATCTGAGAAAATCAGGGATTTTCTGTACACACTTTTACTGAAAACTTCAACTAAGATGTTGGTATGGCCGCCACTCTCAAAAATATTTTTATAATAAAGGAAAATTGATTAACAACTCGGCTGTTTTATGACTGAAACAACGAAATCATTTTATATATATATATATATATACAGTTTGTAAATAAGAAAAAAATTGAAATTTTGGTATAAATGAAATATAGAAAAAAAAGGAATTAATTAATAAACCTATATAAAAGTAGAAAGGTATATATAAGTTATAATATGAGTTTAAATTTTTACTATGTCGGTCTTGGAGGACCATTAATAAGGAAATAGTTATTCATTACGAATTTCCTGGTTTGAGTCTTTTTCGGAAGAGTTTATTTCCGATTCTTGGAGATATTCGTAGGTCAGGTCATGGTTCTTCACGTCCAAGTCCTTAGAAAGTCATGAATATAAAACCATCGCACATATATTGCAGCAAAAATTATCAAAATGCTGTATTTGTTTTCGAAAAAAAGCCATAATCCAAAAACACATTCGTAAGATTCAAATGAAAATCAAATCATTTCCCGGTAAGATGCTTAAAAACAAGCCTCATTTATTCGATGAAAACACACCAAAATTCTCCACTAAAATGAAATAAAGACACTAAAAACACCTTTCTTATAAAAATTATTAAACAACCATAAAATGAATAAAATGATAGTTTAGTTTTCTCTGAAACTTTCTCGGGTTTCGTAGGTTCGGAGAAAGACGCATTCTTGGAAAGTTCATCGATTCTTCCAAGAAATGTGCAGTCGAATATTCATCTAGAACTCTCATCCGAAATTGCATTCCTGAATGTCGCTGGAGAGATGCATAGTTGCTCTTAAGAATATGACCCTGCTATGCTCGTAGATGACTCTCTCTCATTAATAACAGAACATGCGGCGGTCTCCTAGACTCTAAATGTAACGGGAAATTTATAATAAACGCAAGAATTCCAGATCTGAATCTCTGCAGAACTGGAATTCGTATGTTTATTATAACAAGGTTTCGAATTCCGAAAATATTATCTTCTTATTGATACTCTAATATTCCAATTTATATGGCTTCCATGACGAAATACGTAACGTTATTCTTTTACAGTTTTATTTATTTTTGTTAAACTTTGTACAGCGTACAAAGAATATTAAGGTGGGCAAGATATAGCATGATAGTTAGATTTCCCAAATACCGTTTCGAATTTTTTTAATACAAACTTAAATAGGGTGAAAAAAAGTGGTTGGATTCTTGAAATTTAAAGAAGATAACATGCTTTTACATTTTTATAATTTGTGGCGCAGTGAGAACTATATCATGTTAGAGTCCGATCTACTACTTCGAACCAGATTAAGGAGTCTATTCTGGTACCCCCGTGCGGAACCCAACCCAACTCCCAACCCAACCGGGGGTACCAGAATAGACCCCTAAGATCTTCGAACTTCTATAGTGATTTTGTACTAGAGCCTTTTGTAATTTGCATTTTTAGTTGTTCTGTTTTGTTTTAGTTCTGTTCTACGATATGGCAACAGTCTTCTGCCATTGATATATATATATTGTTGTGTTTTGTGAAATAAATTGCCTTCAACCTTTCTTATAGTTTCTTTCATTGCGTTATCTTTTATTTTAGCAAAGCGTTAGAGTTTAACGTTTTGGAATATGTTTATAGTCGGAGGATATAATACTAATTGGAGTCAGGAAACTTCTTCATTCGTCCACGGCCATAAATTAAATGAATATCCTTATGAAAGTAATTTTCACAAAGTACAACGAGCTATTAACCTTCTAGCAGGCGAGCGTATGCAGAAGATTCTTATATCGTGCATCGTATTATATATTTATAATGTGCTGTTTTACGTACAACATACAACGAGCTATTAACCTTCCAGCAGGCGAGCGCATGCAGAAGATACTTATATCGTGCATAGTATTATATATTTATATCTTGCTGTTTTACAAAAATGCAACTTTTATTTATGTGTAATCATTATTTATTAGCTTTATACAAAATAAAGATTATATAACTAAAAATTGCATTTATATTTATAAAAGAACGAGATAAGTATGTAATACGATGCACTATATAAGTATCTTCTACATACGCGGGAATGCTGGAAGGTTAAAATGGGGGCTCCAATCATGTAATCATGGACCATATAATAATGGGGGTCCAAAACTTGTTTGGGTCTTTAGAGGGAAAATAACAGGAGAAAAAAAATCAAGTTAATCAAATAATTTCAAAGAATATTCAGAAAAGTCATATAAATATTCATTATTAAAATGTGGAAACTAAAGCATGAGACAGTCACTACGGTTTTTGTAGGCTGTAGATAATTATTCGTAAGTTAAAAATCATTTTTTAAAACTTTTTTGTTTTGCTTGTTAGATGCTCATAAATGGAATAGTCTTATGCGACATGAGCAGTTATCTTTTCATTTGTTATTCATCTCTCAGGATATACAAATTATACTTCATAAATATATAAATCCTTGATTATTTTTAAGACTTTTTGTGTTAAATTAACATAAAAATTTAACTCTGCTTAATTTTAAGAAAACGTGAACAAACAAAAATAAATAATTTGAACCAATTCTATAAGAACCAGTGCCAGAAATCAAAGAAAAATAATTTATAAAGTGAAAACGATATTTTATATGAAATGTATGCAAGTGAAAATACATCTTTCGGTCAAAAACTTAGAAGAAATAACTAAAACGAAATGGAACTAAATCTGACCTGTGATGCATTAGTTTGTTGGCAGAGTTACACCTCTGTAGTATCCTACCGCAAATGCCGTCTTTTGCAGATGACAATGCATAAAAGATGGAGCCGTAGCTGAGCAACATAAATATCGCTTTTTATGAGTGTTTCCTTTTACTCAATAAAGTGTATCGATTTTTGGCGAGGAATGATAAATATTCGACAGCTGTACAAACACTGTTTGAACTTTTTTGCGAATTACTAGCTGTAATTGTAATATTGGCACTTTTTGAAAAGTTCGACGCCTTCATTCAAAATAAATGTTTCTACAGGACTACTCCTGACAAAATATTTTGAGTTTATTCTTCTTTGACTTAGTTTTCTCAGTTATTTCATTAGGTGGTGCTTTCTGTTGTGGGAATGTTTTGTTGGTTTGATTCAACTAAGTAAGTAAATGCGTGAGGTGTTTATGGAACTCGTGCGATTTTTGTAACGGAATCATTATGTTCATGCATGCCTATTATTTTTAATCTTTACTGCTTATATATATTATTATTCATATACTAAGTATCTAAATGAATGTTACTTATAGATGGCGCTGCGTTACCTTTTAAGGATATGCAAGGCAGTCCGAGAGATCAGTTCAGTTGCTGTATCGTACTTCGACGCAACGTTTTGTTTTGTGCAATTAGGCACAACTCGTTCTTTGTCAGAGGCAAATTACTAAATATGTTTATAAGCTACTAATATGTGTTCTGTTGTGATCGTCTATTGTGTGTGTGTGGTGTGCTGTAAGTGTCAAAAATAAAGTAGAAAAGGACAACCCTGTACGCTTATTGAAAACACCACACACCTAACTTCACATTACACCCAGACTTGAATTAATTTTAATTTATAAGTTTCGAAACACTGAAATGTGTTGCACTTATGACCCATGGGTTGGTTGTGACTCATCCCATTGGGTCTAGTGTAAATAGCCAAGTCCATGAGTCAAGAACTCTTGATAAAGGGGATAAGTGACAACTTTTGTTGGTCACAGTTATCCAATCCAGAGTACCTAAGCATGATCAGGAGCTATCTACGCTCTAGGAACGGGGATGTGACATGGCGTAGTAGCAGTACCTAAGCAGCATTGGCCTAGTACTAAGATCTCGGCTTCAGGGCCGATGGATTCCAGGTTTGAAACCCGAGTCCAGTGAAGATCCGCCG
The DNA here is from genome assembly GCA_013235015.1 of Araneus ventricosus. NCBI lineage: Eukaryota > Metazoa > Arthropoda > Arachnida > Araneae > Araneidae > Araneus > Araneus ventricosus. The sequence goes on along the minus strand of BGPR01000003.1, from coordinate 364,534 downwards.
TGTATGGGTATACCGCCTTCGGAACGCTAAATCATACGTAGTGGGTTAAACGTCCTCCCACCGTTGTGGTGCGGAAGTCTGGAGGGGGGATGCGAGCTCAGGCATCCTCCTCGTCAATGGCAAATCCAGAATTCGGGTCTGGGGGAGGGGGCTGAGGTCATAAAAATTTTGTATCGTCGTGACGAATGTCAAACCTCATGGCTTATGTAAACCAAAACACTTTAACTTTACTCCCCTGACAATAAGAATCATAAAGAGAAGTACAATACTTTCGATAATTCAATAAAAAATACAATGAAATAACTAGACAAAAAATGTTTTCGACCGCGTCAACGCTACAAGTGCAAGTGGAGTGACTAGAAAAGTAGGAAAATTTTCGAGCCTGTCGAGCCTGAAAGCAATGCTGTCACGTTTTTATTATTTTTTAAAAAAAGGGAAATTAAGGACAAAAAGTTGTAGTGATTTTAAATAAAATCAAGAATTATGGTTTGGCTCTGGGGGGGGGGGCTGCAGCCCTATAGCCTCCCCCTGGACTCGCCACTGGTCATCGTCATCTGATCGCGGTTTAAAATTACGAGGTCCGTCCCAAAATAGCCCTAGTCTGGCTTCAAATGGGACTTTAATATAACTAAACAAAGCTAAACAGGAGTACCTAGACAGACACTGAGGTAGTAACCTAACATAGTTCTTTTATATGTGGGTAGAATGCCTACCTGGAGGGCATTCAGGGGAAATTCTTCTATTTAAACCTAACATAGTTCTTTTATTTGTGGGTAGAATGCCTACCTGGAGTGTATTCAGGGGAAACTCTTCTATTTAAACCTAACATAGTTCTTTTATTTGTGGGTAGAATGCCTACCTGGAGTGTATTCAGGGGAAACTCTTCGACTTAAACCTAACATAGTTCTTTTATATGTGGGTAGAATGCCTACCTATCCATGGACCATATAATCATGGGAGTCCAAACTGCTGCACTTAGAGGGAAAATAATGAGAAAAAAAAAAAAAATCCTGCTAATTATAATTGGTCTCAAAGAATATTCAGAAAGTCATATAAATAATATTCACATTACTAAAAATGTGTAACCTAAAGCAATGAGACAGTCACTACGGTTTTAGGCTGTAGATAATTATTCGTAAAGTTGCAACTATTTTTTAAAACTTTTGTTTTGTTTATATAAATGGAATAGTCTCTTATGCGACATGAGCAGTTATCTTTTCATTTGCTATTCATCTTCAGGATATACAAATTATACTACATAAATATATAAATTCTTGATTATTTTGGAAGACTTTTTTATGTCAAATTAGCTTAAAATTTATCTCTCGCTTAATTTAAGAAAAGTGAACAGACAAAAAAATACATTATTTAAAAATTATTCTATATATATATATTATTATTTAATATTATTCTTTAAATTATTCTATCTTCGAAACTAATGCCGAAATCAAAGACAAATAATTTGATAAAGGAAAACGATATTTCCATAAGAAATGTATGCAAGGAAAATATATCTTTCAGTCAAAAACTTAGAAGAAATAACTAAAACGGAATGGAACTAAATCTTAACCTTGATGCATTAGTTTGTTAAGGAGTTACACCTCTGTAGTAGTCCTACCGCAAATGCTGTATCTTGCAGATGATAACGTCGCATAAAAAGATGGACAGCAGCTGGAGCAACATAAATATCGCTTTTTTTATGAGTATGTCCTTTACTCCACAGTGCGTGTATCGATTTTTACAGAGGAATGATAAATACAATAGCTGTACAAAACACTGTTTGAACTTTTGTGAATTGCTAATAGCTGTAGTTGTAATATTGGCACTTTTAGAAAGTTCGACGCCCTCTTATTCAAAATAAATGTTTCTACAGGACGTTCCTGACAAAATATTTTGAGTTTATTCCTTCTTGACTGGTGCTCACAGATATTCTTAACAGGCGGTGCTTCTGTCAGGGAACGTTTTGTTGTTGGTTTGATTCAACTAAGTAACCATAGAATGCGTGAGGTGTTTATGGATCGGGGACTTTTGTAACGGAACCATTACGCCAGACTTGAATTTTTTTTACCTATAAGTTTAGAACACTGAAATGCGTTGTAAATTTATGACCCATGGTTGGTTGGGTGACTCATCTCATTGGGTCTAGTAAGCCGAAGCCAAGTCCATGAGTCAAGAACTCTAATAAAGGGTATAAGTGACAACTTTGATGGCCCAGTTATCCGCTAATACAGAGTACCTGAGCATGATCAGGAAGCGATCCGCTCTAGGAATGGGATGTGATGTGGAGTAGTAGTAGTACAGCAAGCAAAGCATTGGCCTAGTGTTAAGATCTCGGTTGGGCCGATGGATTCTGGTGGCTTGAAACCCAAGTCCAGTGAAGCCGTGTATGGGGCCTTCGGAACGCTAAATCATATGTAGTGGGTCAAACGTCTTCCCACCATTGTGGTGCGGAAGTTTGGAGAGGGAATGCCAGCTCAGGTATCCTCCTCGTCAATGGCAAATCCAGAATTTGGGTCTGGGAGGGGCTGGTCATAAAAAATTACATCGTCGTGGCGAATGTCAAACCTCATGGCTTATGTAAACCAAAGCACTTTAACTTAACAGACTTTACCCCCCCTGACAATAAGAATCATAAAGAGAAGTACAATACTTTCGATAATTTAATAAAAAATGTTAAAATGAAAATAACTAGACAAAAAAATGTTTCGACTCGCGTCAACGCGACAAGTATAAAGTGGAATGACTAGAAAAGTAAAAAAAATTTCCGGAGCTTGTCAAGCCTGAAAGTAATGCTGTCAATGCTTTATTATTTTTTTCCAAAAAAAGGGAAATTGCTAATCAAAAAAGTAGTAGTGATTTCAATAAAATCGTGATTTTAAATAAAATCAAAATTCTGGTTTAATTCTTGGGAGGGTCTGCTGCGATAACTTCCCCTGATCTCGCCACTGATCATCGTCCATATGATGCGGTTCAAAATTACAAAGTCCGGTCCCAAGTTCACCCTAGTCTGCTTCAAATGGACTTTAAGACAACTAAACAAGCACTAAACCTAGCAGCTGGGAACAACTTAGTTTACAGGGGACTCCTGAGGTTATGAATCTCACCTAAAACTGTTCTTTCTATACTGGGGTGAAAGCTGCCTACTGAGTGCATTCAGGGGAAACTTTCACTTAAACCAACATAGTTCTTTCTGAATGGGTAGAATGCTTACCTGAGGGCATTCA
>BGPR01000003.1:331366-361300 GCA_013235015.1 Araneus ventricosus | reverse complement strand
TGTGGGTAGAATGCTTACCTGGAGGGCATTCAGGGGAAACTCTTCTACTTAAACCTAACATAGTTCTTTTATATGTGGGTAGAAATAATGGATTTTATCGTTAGTAAACTGACCTGATGTTTTATATGCGAACATAAAACATTTGCGATAAATATCTCTTTAAATTCGAAGGTGGTTGAAGACGAAGGTTTTCCATTCGTAGTCTTAATATAGAAAATTTCACATGCCTTGACAGTTCACTAAATGTATGAAACACCAATTTTTTTTATAGCTGTGGTGAGGGTACCAATGTAACGACATCAAAATAATTTACCAAATGGGTCCAAAACCATTTAGAAAGGGATCAAAGAGCGGAGCAAAAAAAACCTTCTACATTAAATTACATACACGAAAAATTACTAAAAATTATCTAAATTTTTATTTATTTTTTACGTTACCACAACTAATTACTCAAATGATGAAATGAAATTATATGGGAAATCAATGTTTTCAAACGAGCAACATCTTTGAATGATCCATATTCGCTATGAGATAACACTTTGCATATTTTTGAGTGAAGCAGGGCACAACAGAAAAAAGATGCGCAGTTTTGCGATATAGTGAGCTTCAATAAGAATAGCAGTTCATCTTCAAGTGTCCTTGTACAGATAAAAATGAGATGTTTTGAATAATACTTGAATTACGACCTTTCCTTTTTCTATGTCATTTTTAAGTGGAAAATAACAACGTTTTACGTTTAACAAAGGAAGAAGAAAGCAGTTTTTCTTATGTTTGATTTGCAAGTTAGATACAAGTGAAGTTGCCTTTTCATAAATTTACGAAATGGAAAGGATAATAAAAGCTTCAAATACATTTCAAAGGTTACAAAAATAAAAATATTGTACACCATAAAGAAGAAAGCAGCTTTATTCTCGGAATAAAATCTATATAAATTGGGCTTACACCAGGGGACAATTTGTGAAAACCTTTTGGGGAGAGTGTGTTTCTGAAATTTGATGTCTTATAACTTCACTGTTTTTTTTCGAAATGTCTAAATTTAAACTATCTTTCCGATGACATTTAATCAAAAATGAAAGAAATAGATTTTATTAGAACAATAGTTATAGAAGAGAAAAATGACAAGAAACAACTGAGATTTACAAAATTTTTCATTACGTCAATTTGTACTCTGTTGGGTAAACTTTTAACGTTAATTACGGTGTTATAACACCTTTCCACGTATTGAAAAACACTTTTTTTCATTCTGTTACCACTGCGGTATCAAAACTGATTAATATTTTTTAAATGCATTTAATTGCTGATTTTTTTCTGATTAAGAAGTTTCATTCATCGGGGCTATAGGATTTCTAATGGATTAAGACTAAGCTTTTAGAAGGCCGTTCCACCATTGACATAAGATTATCTTGAAGACACACTTGTAGCATGACATAGATTTTAAAACTGCTTTAACACTTCGGAGTTAAAGCAGAACGTAAGAGTGAAAGAAGTGGGCTAATGCAGAACTTTTGTGTATATTTGGACATTTATGTTTCCACTAGCTGTTATGCCCGGCGTTGCTCGGGATTAAAAAACTTTTATGTCTAATATTTTTAATGAAAAAACTATTTTCGTATAGGAAATTTTACAACATAAAGATTCCTTTAGGGTCTGAAACGTCAAATTTCGTTCATAAATAGTGAAATATAAGAAGGATTTTGATGATGTTTTGGGACAATTAATTAAATAGTTAAATTTTCATTTTTAAAAAGCGTTAAAATAAACCATATCAATAGTTTTTCCCGATATAAATTATGAATCGTCTGCTTTTAAACTTTTCTTTAGTATTCTTCTAGAATTTTGTTTATATGTTCTAACAACAGCTCTTCATACGCATTCTTGTTTTTAACAATAACAAAATACATTGCTACAAATTTTGAATTTTAAACACAATTGAATTTTTTAAAATTATTGAAATGAGAACAACAATTTGAACGCAAATGAAATTTGTATAACTGAAAAGCTATTTTTTAAACTTTAAGATAGTATAAAAATACTCGTTGTAACATAACACTTTCAAATTATATCATGGAAAAACGCAAATTCTTGCTTAATTTTTAATTAACTAAAGTTTTAATTAACTTTTGGCCCGTTAAAAGTTCACATTTATCTTCCACTTCTTGTATAAAATATTTATTTATAGAAATAAAAAGAAATTAGTTCAAAGTCTCACCGTTGCCTAGCAACGAAATATCAATAAAAATGCTTTATTTCAAAATCTTTTGCAAGTAATCAATTTCTTAAAAAAATTTTAAAAATTCATAGAATTTAAAGGAAACATTGCACGGAAATAAAATTGGTATAATTGAAGGAGGTAAAAATTTAAAGTTTAAGATGGTATAAAAATATTTTTTGTCGAACAATTGGCTCCGAAGTAACTGCGGAAAAACGGTTTCGGTTCATTTCTAATTAACTGACTGTTTAATTAACTTTTGGACTTAGAAAAGTTCATAAGTGGCTTCCCCTTGTCTTAAATAATAAGTGTGCAAAATTTGGTTGAAAACAGTCCATTGGTTTAGAAAAAGATGTGGAACATAGCCATATACGCCATATACCCACAATGACTTTTATTTATATTAAGATTAATTAAATGAATTCTGCCCACGATTTCTGATATTATACAACCCTAGAGCGTAACACTAACTGTAGATGTCAGAATGAAATTTTCCTCTGATCCTTCTTCGTATGTATTTTTTACCCTCGCTACCAAAGAGAGAGATTATAGTTAACATAAGTTAACTACTTTAAGTTTTAAGGTATCCAAACACGTTCGGAGCACTTTTTTTAAAATTGTGAAATAGAAACACCAAAATATGTATTTTAGATTCGAATTTAATAAAGATTTATATTAGAATATGATTTTTGAGTATAAATTTTTATAAATTTACAAAAATCTTGAATTTCTGCTACTTTTTAGAGGAAATTCCCCAAAACTTCAAACATGCTAGAGGTCAAACTTTTGGAATAATTCAAATAAAACTAATACTAAAATAAACTACATATTATGGACTAGTGCTTGTACTAGAATCTTAACATTCTTCGTATAAATAAAAATTTTAGAGCTAATCGAACAATTATTATAAGATTTTCAGCAAATTTTTCATGTCATTTTTCAGATAAAAGACCATAATTAAAAAAAATATTGTTACAATATACATTGTTCTAGTACATTCACTAGAGACACATTTGAAGAAAGTGTTCACAAAATTTCAGAACAATCGAACGATAATATCTTGAGTTATCATGTTTCAAGTGTGAAAATTATGCATAACATCTAGTTCTGAGAAAAATCAAATTTTTAGTTTTGCCACGCGCTTAAATTAAGTATCTAAACTTTAAAAAAAATCCTAAAAATATACTAACATCATATTAACTTGAAAAGATGCAGTTTAAAAGAATTTTTGACAGGATTCTGTCCTTTAAATGACAACTTCCGGTTCATTAAACGCCCACTTCCGGTTTTCGGTTTGTTATAAAACAATTAATATCTCATCTTCTAATTAACGTACCGACAAAAGTAAATATGTTTTAGAAAGGTAAATGAATGAACTATCCAAATCATCAAAAATTAAAAAAATGGGAATTTTGCCCGAAAATCGACTTTTCAACGTGTTCTGATACCTTAAACTAGTTTGTTATTTTTCCACTTATACTTGAGATTAGAAAAGAAAGGATATTTGTGAAATTATGGGACTTATATTAAAATCCTGGCTATCTGCACCAAACATCCCTTACAGTCAACTTCCAATCGCATAGCTTCATATCTTCGTGTATAGTATAAGCAGGCGATTTTGTTTTTGTCATCTACAAACAGTCTCTCCGTTATTCTATCACTTGCTGTTGTAATCTTTTCCTCTCTTTTCTAGACTGTTTTTAAAAGTGACTGAATCTTTTCATACCACTCCCAAAATTTAAGTTTCAGCCGCCTTTGTTTAAGTTTTCACAGTTTTTCTTTTTAATTCTTAATAACTGTACCCTGAATCTTTTCGCACCATTAGATAATTTTTTTTAACGTTTTAAAAACTGAATAAACGAAAGAATAAAAGTAAACAGCCACCAACTTAATATCAAACTGTAACAAATTAACTGTAATCGCATAAAACGAGGGCAAATGTTCTTTTAGTTCCTGCAGTGTTTTAATGATTTTCTACTTTTTTATTTTTGAGATTTGTTGTTTCTCTATTTCACTGGAACTGTATCAGAACTGATAATTAAGTTCGAGAAGCATTAAAATAGTTTTTTTGTCATCGGGAATACACAAGTGTACAAAATTTCAGTTCTCCAACACATCAGGAATAGAAAATCGATTACAAAATTACATACGAGTACTTAATTTGAAATAGGTCAAGTGAAAATATGTAAAAAAGTCTAACTGCACCGTGTAAGGTTCAATTATTCTAATGAATTTGATAATAAATTTTCTTCTTTTAATGAGAAAACTCAGTAGATATCTGAATCATAGATTCGAATTCGATAAGAATCACGACGTGCCTGATCACGATATAGTTTACCTACTAGTTTATCTAGACAACCAAGTAAACTAGTAGCAACATTTTGATCTTCTATAAAGAAACTTCAACAGGCATCTGAATTAACAAAACAAAAAGCTTATACCTGTATTCCCGGTTTTCTACAAAGACGCAGCACATTTTTTTGTATGAAAATATTTTTATGACAAAAGTATTTCTGACGTTGTTTAATGCATCTTTTCATCGTTTGAAATCAAACATGAGATCACTTTTAACTATGTTTTCCCCGAGAACGAAAGGAATATTGTTTGTTCTTTTCTTTGAAGAAAATATTACTTCCTTCATACCGGACTTGGTCTAAAAGTAGTAGTGTCGTATAAAATTAATTTAGAATGATAAAGATATTGATATAACATTAGCAATTCTCGTACAACTTTCAAAAGTTTAGAATTTCTTGAGAATATGAACATAGTGTATTACTCTGACTTTAATCTTCAATTTTTTTTCACTTCGAAAAGCGCTGTGAAATATAATTGTACTTTGAATATGTCAAGTCACATAGTCACATTTTCAAAATGAATCTAAATTATTCTCTGCCTTATGAATCTATTATTTTTGACGTACCATAGTGGTCTAATGGTGTGTCGGGGAAGGAAAATATTATGACGCCTTTCGTGGTATTTTTAAACGCTTATAGCTCAGCAACCAAATAACATAAAGAGTTGGTTTTAATTTCATTTAACAGAAAAAGATTGACATTAAATATTGCAAAAGGAATTTTTGAATTTGGTATTACAGCTTAGTCACAGTCGAGCTGCAAAGTTGGTTAAAATCACTAAACATTTTGATGACGTTACAGCGACCGATGCGCGCGCACGCCGACTATCCAAGTACATTTGGCAATTCATTCCTCGATCTTACGTTCACGCGAAACATTTCTCAAGAATTGTTGAATTACGTCGAATTTCGTGGGAAAAATAAGCATTTATAGCTCCGCAACTAAATAACATAGAGAGTTGGCTTTAGTTTCATTTAACAGAAAAAGGTAGACACTGAAGATTCCAAATTAATTTTAGAATTTGAAATCATGATTTAGTCACAGTCGAGTTGCAAAGTTGGTGAAAATCACGAAGAATTTTGATGACGTGACAGCGACCGCTGCGCGCGCACGCATCGGTTGTGAGCTGTATATTCACTGGATTTTTATAGATTAATAATTAATCAATTTCAGATTAATTCATTTAACCGGAAAAGGTCATAGAGCTTGCTTAGGTCATAGGTCAAAGTCACATAGAACTACTTTAGTCACAGAAAGTCAAGTTGAGTAATCGATTAATTAACAGTCCTTAATTAATTATTATTAACAATTGTTGATTTAATTGAGCTGTCATTTCTATTGATTTAATTGAGTTGAGTTGGTTTCAGTTTCATTTAACAGAGAAAGGTCATAGTCACATAGAGCTACTTTAGTCACAGAATGTCGCATTTGAGTAAGGTAAGTAAGTCTACGCCCCTCAATCCCAGCGGCCGTTTCGTAGAGGCAGAACTTTTTTTCATTCTATTATATATGTCTGCTGGAAACTATTCAAAATTACTAGGCTTAACTAATATGTTTTTTTATCTATTGTGATTAATAGTGGTAAATTTTACGCTAACATTAATTAGTTAAATTTATTTTAGCTCTTTGTTAGTACTCCAGTATTCATGATCATCACTCAATTGCTTTATTGGTTGATGAATGGATCAAAGTATAAAATATCTAAGGAACTTGAGAATTATGGAGATAAACTTCTAGAAAATGCCATTATAATTACATGTAATCTAAAAGGAAGATAGCATTTCTATTTTTAATTCACATGCTTTATATTTTAACATTCAAATCAAAATTTCTGTTTTCAACTGCTCAATATCATCTTCCGTCAATATTTATTGATAGAAGATAATTCCGTCAATATTTTTTGATGGAAGATGATTCCATCGATATTTATTAATGAAAGATGATTCCAGCAATTTTATTGACCGAATCTGATACCAGACCTTCTGAATTTCAATCCGGGACACTTTAGAACTCGGGACTGGATGGGGGAAGAGAGTATTTGTCAAAATCCGATAAATAAATAAATATTTAAAAAAAAAATCAGAAGCATTAAAATAGTTTCTTATTAAAACTTCAATGAAAAGTAGGGAGATATAATGCAGCATAAATATATTCTGCAATAAATTCTTTTTTTTCCTTCAATTCCATCCACACTTGAATATTTGGTGGAACATTCTACGCTTTGTAACGAGTGGGAAGGGAGTTCGTCAGAAGCCAACTTTTATAAAAATTAAATCTAATTAATCTTTTAATACAAAATATTTGCTGTTAAGTAAAAAGTGGGACGATCTGAGACATCGAATCCCAATGCAAGATAAATCCGGGAACTTTTCTTAGTCCAATAAAAAGTCGTAAATCAAAACGTCTGATCACTTTATCAGAACAAATTCCATTTCTTTCCTAGAACTAAATTAGGTTGACTGTATTGTACATGCAATTCGAATTGAGAACTAGATTATCTTTTTTCAACTTGCTTTAAAAAAATTAATCTAATTAGTCACTTATTATCAATCAAATTTGTCCATCCAGCATCACATACGATAAAAGGTATGCCGAATTCATCAACCTTGGAATGCTTTACAGAAATTAATTTCCATAACTTTCAATCTCAAGAGATACAGAAGTTATGGTGAGTTTTTATTGTTTATTTACAATATACATGATCTTTTGAAGTGTTTTACTTTCTCTTGAAGCTGAAAAGGTGACTGAACTGTACCGTTTCCGATGTGCAAGTAACGTGAAATCAGACCCAGTGGTATAGAGCAGCGGTTTCCAACCTTTTCGGTTGTGCGGAACACCTGTTGTATAAAAAATATTTTGCAGTCCACTAACTAAATAACAAGTTAAAATATACAAACACATACAATATATATATTATATGCACGTATATGTCAGCAATTAATAAAGCTTACTGTAAAATGATTAAAAATATATTGTTCATAAAGCAAAAAAAAAACCCACAAACAATGACTCTTGTAGCTTCCCTGACTTCGACTCTTGACTAGCATTCCGCGGCCCACTAAAACGCCATTCGCGGCCCACTAACGTCCGGTGCACAACAGCCGATTTGTGTCGTTGAGCAGTAAAATATAACAATAGTAAGCCACGTGCCCCCTTTGTGTCTCCACAGGGGGAATGGGGGTTCCTATTGTTATATTTTACTGCTCAACGACACGAATCGGCTGGTGTGCACCGGGCCTAACACTCCATCCGCGGCCCACTAATACACCATCCGCGGCCCACTAACACACCATCCGCGGCCCACTAACACACCATCCGCGGCCTACTAACACACCATCCGAGGCCAACTAACCCACCATCCGAGGCAGGTTGGGAACCGCTGGTATAGCGGGTTAAGGAGTTTATGCGTTCTAATGCTCGGCTGTGCTCTTAACCAACGCGATTTTTTTAAAAAAAAAAATTGTATCTATGGGTATTTTAGCAATGAACTGTGTGCTGCGATCGATTTCCTGGTTTTCCTGCAAGGAATACACAAGGTAAGCCAGTTTTCCTTAAAATTCAAGCAGGAAAGCAACATACTCTCATACATTGAAACTAAGGGGTCTATTCTGGTACCCCCGGTTGGGTTGGGTTCCATTGTGAACGTGCGGAACCCAATCCAACTCCCAACCCAACCGGGGGTACCAGAATAGACCCCTAAACCAGTCTTCTACCTCAGATGCTCCAACCATGAGGTAACAGTCTAGCTTTGACCAACAGACGATGCCATATTTCTGTTTTATCATGTGTCGCAGACTCATGGATTCGGTTAGATATGCTAGACAAAGAGGGATTTGAACCACCATAAGATAATAGGACTTGAATGTGTAAATGTAATCAAATCTGATGGATTTAATAAAACACTGATGAAGTAAGTACAAGATGGTACTAAAATATTAATATCTTTCACTAGTGCATTGTTTTATTTCGTCAGTGGAATACATAAATTTTATGGATGAGTTTTCTGTTTTGTTTATTTACATTAAAATACCTTAACTACGTAATTCCTGTGTAATACTAAGTCAATGGAATCTTCGAATCGGAAGTCCAAAAGTCATTCAAATAAAGTCAAGGTTTTTAATGTAAGGAAACAAAACAGAAAACTAGTCCATATTTGCAGTGCTTACATTTTATGAAAATTCCTGCTTAACCGATTTTACCGAAACATCGATATTCGTTAAGGCATTCGATTAAGCAGGAGCGACTGAACTTTCTATAAGTAAATCTATTTTGATTTCAGTGTTTCAGGATGTCAACGTGATGATATTCGTCGGATTCGGGTTCCTGATGACTTTCTTGAAAAAATACGGTTTCAGCGCAGTTGGATTGAATTTTCTACTGGCCGCCATTTCTGTCCAATGGGCTATCATTATGCAGGGAGTGTGGAACATGCAAGATGGGAAGATACCAATTAATATCACAAAGTAAGTAAAATCTATTAGGTTTCTCACGGAGTCTTCCGAAGCAGCCGGAACATTTGACTTGAAGAGAAGTCTTTGTGTTTTATCTCATATGGGGGGTCAGGGATCTAAATAAATTTAAATCAGTCGGAATTTAGTAATATTGAAGTGAAACTGTTTTCCTTTTGTGTAATGTGTACTACTGCAAAGGGTATCTTATAAATAAAATTTCAAGTTTGCTGATAAAAAATTTAAAAAGTTATCATTTGTCCGGTATAATCCGATATTTCTATTAAACAAAGATGAAACGTCGCACAAATTTCATTGTAAAATGTTTACCAAAGGGTAATAAAATATTGTAGAAGCATTTTAAGGTATCCGACTGGTTTAAAATCGTCGCTTTCGATGAAATCATCAAAAAACTTTTTATGACATAATTTTCTAGTCTGTTTAACCAGCTTTCTAAAACTGTCTCACTTTTTACTCTACGTGAATTACAAATGGAGTTACAGCTGTTTTATTACCGAACTGTAAGCATTATTTTATGTTGCGTGAAAACTTTAACGGCCTTATTCACCATCCATGGTTAAACCATGATCAGCGGTTAAATGATGGTTCTGCTATAACAATGCGAAAGCTGACCGAAATGCATCGCCAAATGTATACCCTAGCGGATTGCTATTTTGGCATGATATCTCAATTTCTCTGTTGTTGGAGATTTTTAAAATTAACCTCAGCCTTCGAGCCAAACGAGTTTCTCGCCAACTCACCAGTTTAGGGTATACATCCAGCCGATCATTTCGGTCAGCATTCGCTTGTTTGTGTAAATTCCCTTTTAACCGCTGATTATGGTTTAACCATGGATGGTGAATAAGGCCGTAAATGTGTTTTCTGAGAATTGATATTTTTGAGGAAAACTGTCGACCGTAACAATGATTTCTCAAAAAGTTATTCAAGTATTGATATGAAATTTTCTGAGATTGTTTCCTGTAATATGCTTGATGTTTTCCTCTGAAAACTAAGGTCAATTTTAAAATTAAGTATTATTTTTAAGTGCTTAAATATAAACAAAAAGCATTTGTTATGATAAATTACCAGTTTAGTAACTATGTTCAGCTATATCTCAAAACTATTTTTAAGTACAAGAAATATTTTAGAGCATAACACAGATAACTGTCATAAAAATGTACTCCTACAAGGATTTATGTGTGTTTAGAATATGATTTTGTCTATGGCTGTTAGCGTAAGGCAAATATTTTAGTCATTTTTCTTCAAATTTTTCAGTTTTTTTTTTTTTAATATTATTTTGAAAGCCTAATTTTACAATATTTTCATAGTTTTAAAATACATGCAGTTGAAAAATAACATTAAAAAAAATATATATAAGTTATTTTTCAAAAAAATGTCTCCGTACACAGTCGGATACCTTAAATCGTAAAAAAGGATTAAAAACAAAAAATTACTCAAAGTCAGAATTCATGACAGAACTCATCTCTATACAAAAATTTTCTGGACATGTTTTGGAAAATGCTAAATAAAAAAAAATATTCCATCCCCGAAACGAAAAATTAATGAAAAGATTATGGTTGAAATCTACAAGTTGGAACACACTCTAATTAAAACGGCGTTAACGCGCCAAGTCGCCAAAGCAAGATGCATGAATGGTAAACAAACGTGCTTCGGTCACAGTTAAAAGTTAATCGTTTAAAGTTGGTTGGTTGGTTTGGTTTTAATGGCACAAGGGCTAAATTGGCCATACTGCGTCAAACGTTCCGTTTAAAGTTGAATCGTTTTTCGAACCCATTTTTGGCGTTTGTGATTTGTCGTTGCACTATCTCCCGTTTTAAATGTAGAATTTCAACAGAACTCCTAGCATTTCCTAGATCATTCAATGTAAGGAATCTGTTTCTTTTAATTATTTTAATGAAACAGGAGAAATTGTTCCCGCATCTGAAGTGGGCACCGGGCAAATTTTTTTTACTTAAAAAAACATCAGCGGCTTCGCTTTCGGCAAAGTGGGAACCAAGTAGCTTCGCTAGCTTTGTGAATGTACAGAATCAACTTATTTTAATTACTCTAATGAAGTAGCAGAACAAGTAATAGTAAAAAAAAATTAAGACTTACCCTACTCAGTTCTAATATTTGCACTTGGGAGGAAACGCTCTAAATATATGAAAAAGAAAAATGAATAATGCGGCGCATCGAGGAAACCATCGCGGTGAAGACAGCATTCCAAATGATAAATACCAAAATATGACCAAGCAACATCAAAAATTCCATGCAAACGATTTTTATTATAAGACAAATAAAAAAATCTCTCAATTTTGTGATCGGAAAAATATATCGTCACTAAATAAACCCACGTTTTATTTGTCCTTTTTTCACTAATTGAAATCATCCCAATTAAAATATATTTCATTATTTAATTAAATATTTAATAAATATTTTTGAGTCTTATAAAAATTCGCGTAGTATGTAAACAACTCAAAAACGTGAAACGCTTGCCTTGACGTAAGCGATCTAGCCGATGGGTTGCCAATGGAACTAATCCGCTTGATTCCTCAGGTAACCATATTGGCGACGAAATCGCGTGTGTTCCAACTTCTAGATACCAGCCTTTTAAAGTTGATGTCCAGTATACCGGACGCCAGGTCTAAAGGGGGCTTTCTTAATGCAACTTTAGTTGTCCGATCTGCAATTTGATCTGCATTAGAAACCCAATTTTCAAAAAAATAAAGAAATCCATTATTTACTGTATGGAAACATACAATACATAACTCACTGGTCTTATATTGCATATTTAGCTTAATAATTAATTACAGTAAACCCTTGCCAACCATGGAGGTGTTACATCTTTAATACATTGCGCTCAAACGAAAATAGCGTTCCGTAAAGTTAACTTTCTATGAAAAAAATGTGTTTGGTTTAAATTAAGAAAGTATGTACGATTTACATGAACATAAATATTGTTCTAATTAAATGGAGAAAATGAAACAAATGCTAATTGAAAGGATTTTATTACTGCTTAGTTAGTAGATACATGATATTATTTTTTTAAGTTGCTGTTTTTTCAATTCCTACTATAAGTTCACACTCTCCCTATATATATTTATTTATATATCTTGTTCAAATTTTCAATCGTTAATAAAATACTTTTTATTCATCCACTCAAGTTCAAATACATTTTTTTAAAACTTGTAGTGGGTGACACTTGATGTTAATACAGTTTTTCAAATATTAATTCATTAATTAAATTTAATTAATTAATTTTAGTTTTATATGGGTGAAAGCATATGTCGCCTTGAGTCGTTTGGTTCGAATTTTTCTCAATAGATGGAGCTAGGTTTGCCAGCTTCTAGACCTAATATTCTTTGTTTTCTGGGATGTTCACGAAGGCGTCATTTTTTCATGTATTTTTGTCAGATGGTAATGTGATTACTTTCTTTATCGCTTTTAAGCGTGTAGATCGCTGACCTAAGTAGAAATTGACTTAATTTTTATATATATATTACTTGTTACTTGGGAAAATGACTGGCGCAGCTCTTTTAAAGTTTGGCGTTAAAAAGCATAACAGCTTTTCAACGCCTCTCATAAAGTGCCCTCTTCTTTCTTCATTTGGATCAATTTCCATTCTATTTCTGCGCCTTTTCATTAACCTTTGCCGAAGTATCATCAGAAGCTTTGACACTAAATCGAACTTCTTTAATCTCCCGCACTGTTCTTCTGTTCGATTCGTTTATAGTTAGTTCTCTTGCAAACAATGAAACACGCGTACCATTTTTTAACTTATCTAAAATTTTAATTTCGGTTGGTTTCTAGAAGTTGGCACACACGCGATTTCTTCGCCAATATGGTTACCTGAGGAATCAAGCGGATTAGTTCAATTGGCAACCCATCGATCGGCTAGATCGCTTACGTCACGGCAAACGTTTCTCGTTTTTGAGTTGTTTACGCACTACGCGGATTATTATAAAACTTAAAAATATTTATTAAATATTTAATTAAATAATAAAATATATTTTAATTAGGATAATTTCAAATAGTAAATAAATGAAGAATAGAAATTTGATTTATTTAGTGATTATATATTTCTCCGATTACACAATTGAGAGATTTGTTCTTTGCCTTATAATAAAAATCGTTTGCATGGAATTTTTGAAGTTTCTTGGTCAAATTTTGGAATTCATCATTTGGAATGCTGTCTTCGCCTGTGTGATGGTTCCCTTGATGCGCCGCATTGTTCATTTTTCTTTTTGATATAGTTAGAGTGCAAGTTCCTCCCAAGTGCAAATATTAGAATTGAGTAAGTCTTAATTTTTTATTATCACTTGTTCTGCTGCTTCATTAGAGTAATTAAAAGAAACTGATTCCATACATTCACTAAGTTAGCGAAGCTACTAGGTTCTCGCTTTGCTGAAAGCAAAGCCGCTGATGTTTTTTTCTAAGTTAAAAAAATTTGCCCGGTGTCCACTTCAGGCATCGCGAGTACAGTTTCTACTGTTTCATTAGAATAATTAAAAGAAACAGATTCCTTACATTCTATGAGCTAGGAAAGCTAATAGTTCTGTTCAGATTCTACATTTGAAACGGGAGATAGTGCAACGACAAACCAGAAAATGCCAATGGCTTCGAAACAAGATTAAATTTTAAACGATTAACTTTTAACTGTGACCGATGCACGTTTGTTTACCATTAGCAACCATCTTGCTTTGACGATTTGGCGTTCTGGCGCCGTTTCACTAAGAGTGTGTTCCAACTTCTAGATTTCAGCCTTAATTTCTTGAAATAATGTCACAATTTTTCGTCTTTTTACTCCTTTATCATCTTTCTTCTTCCTCTTAAACGTCTTATGGGATTTTTGAAACTAAAAGAAATACTACGGATGGCACGCGACACAATATTTTGGGCACGCTACCGATCACAAAGTTCACTATGAAGCATTGACGGTACTATTTGACGGCACGTCTATGACCTCATTAAACTTTTTTTTAGAAAAAATGGCACGTTGATACATAAAGGTTCGCCACCCCTGTACTACGGCAACATGGCCGGCGCTCTTCAGTGTATCGAGTGTGAATGAAATTCTAGCATTGAACAAACAGATAGAGCTTATGTACAAAATCGCGTTCTGCAAGGCTTTACTGTACACAAATGGTACATTGTATCTTAGACACCAATTTGCCTCCAACAAAAAACCTCTGAAGGGATTTGACCGTTTAATTTCAAGCTGTTTTTTGCCATATGGGTCAAACGGTAATGATTATTTCCATCAATTTTCATTATTTTCCCATCAATTTTCATCATTTCTTGCTGCATCTTTGACTATTCACACAAATAATATTACTTAAACTTTTCGTACCTATAATAAATATGTTCCTGGAACAATGAAACAAAACTGAATTTGGCGATCTAATTTGATGGAATTAGATCGCCAAAGACATCCAAGGCGCCAAAGGCAATTTTCAATTAGGAAATATGGCAGTTGTACCTACATACGTTAAGACATGTATGGTCAATAAATCTAAACCGATTTCTGGCATATTTTATTTTGTCCTTTGCTTACTTTGGATGAAAAAGTCAAATTGCACAACTAAAATGAATGCGATATCGTACATAAGACATACAGAACGACATGAAATTTGATAAAAATTGAAGGTTACATCCAGAAGCTGTCTAAGAACTTCAACCAAATCAAGAATCATCCTATCCCAATCATTAGCTATCAAACATTATTCTCCCATATGCTACATCCAAATGGTCCCATTCCCTTAAACCATCTTAATCTGTAACAGTCTGAGCTCAAATCTTATGTTTGAAGTTTTTTACTCAAAATCAGCCAAGCCTCTAACAACTGACTCCTAAACCTTAAGCGGGGTTTACACGCGAACAGTAAAACCGACAGTAAAATGTCGCTGTCAAGTTCGGACAGAGACTTGCCGTGGCCCGGTTAAAACTTTTATGATTCTGCGCATGCGTCATCTCTTACTGTCGGTTTTACTGTTCGCGTGTAAACCCACCTTTATTCAAAGCGGCTTCTGCAGCCAGACTCTTAGCTAAATTTCCTAGGTTTTTCACAAAATCCTTTTTACACTGAGGCTGAGGAAAATGGCATTGGCACAGGCACTCAATGAATATCTAAGTCAAACAAGGACAGCTAAACTTGGAAAGAGGGAGTAGTTAATTTGAAAGAACCTCAATTAAATAGCTATTAGAGATTCTTATTGTCGCATGAAGAAACGGAAAGGAACTCAAGGGCGGATGCAGTTCCGAGAGTGTCATTCATACCCGTATGAATGTTTCTTTTTTTCTATAAACACAAGGGAACACTCGCTCGTAGTTCCGTTACGATTGGGCACATTTCATGATGAGAAATCTTATATAAGAAACGTTTTAAAATCATTTTTCCTTATTGTCTCGCGTACGAAATGTAAAGAATTGCACATATCAGAAATTTCGACTGGGAATTTTGATGCGTTGCGACGCTTTAGACTTCTCAGAGTTGAAACAAAAAAATTTTCACTTTCTTGTATGCAAAGAGAAAGTTTAGTCCAATAAACGAAGGGCTTGAAAAACACAAAAAATAATATAGTTTTTGAAATTGGTACACATATTCGTGAGGAGCTTATTATGAACATATTAAAATTCCCCGGTGCTGGTGTGGGGGGGGGGGGGAGCTCGCGGCGCCATCTTGTATTTCATCTCCCTATTTTCAGTGTTTCCTAAATATCTCGAAAACTATTCAGTTTTCAAATTACAAATGATTTAACAAATTATAAAGCGTAAAATTTCCTACAAATATATACTTTTATTTTCCCTCCAGTTTTAATAGTCTTGGAGATAATGGATCTCCTATTGCAATGGTTCTCATGACACGACTTCCGGAAAATTTCTTCAGATCTTCACCGATCATGACCCTCAGAACCCAAAACCACCCTTCTTTAAAAAGTTTATACATATAGTTAAATATTTTAAAAACAATTAAAACTCAAATAACATTTTCAGTATATATAGTTATTAAACCAATAATTAAAATTAAATATTAATATAATGTTACCTAATTAATAATCATACAATGAAATACAAAAAGATCATTAGATTATAAACTATTACTATGAAAAAGACAACCCAAAATTGGAATTCCAACAATCAAATGTCAATCGATCTTAGGAACCGATTATGTCGCATTAAATTCAATTTTATAGGCGCCTAACTTTCTGCGAAAGCCAATTGTTGGGAAAAATCAAAAGAATAGGAGTAAATCTCCAAAATATTTCAAGAAAAGAACGAGAAAATAACTAATTGCTTACCAATTCAATGACATAACAATAATGGCAAGAGCTAAATCCGAAATACAGTTCCGCATTATAGTGAAAATATTATAACTAAATTAGGTTATATATACTATACTAAAATATCATTAATAAATTAAACTATAAATTAATTTTCAAACCCATTATATTAACTAATTTTAGCATGAGAATAAACTTTAAAGTATGATGAAATTTTAAAAATAAAAGGATGCAGTTTTATAAAAATAGTGCAATTTTCTAAAAATAGTGGCGCCATCTACCTATGTAGTGATGTACTAATATCTAAGTGAATTCCAAAAATATGAATATTACAAAATAATTAATTCCAAAAGACTATTAATTTAAAGGTGTTAAAAATTTTTTGTTAACATAAGCAAACATGAAATTAATAGGAAATCCATATCTTAAAGCATTTTCAATAAATGTATCGATATATGTTCTCTGTTTTTTACTGTCTGTGATTAAAAAATTACTTCTACGGATATAATTCAGGATGATGTTTCTATAAATTTGAATACTAATATTGCTATTCCAAAATGGTAGCCTATTTATATTAAACTGAAAAGCGTTTCTTTTATCAAAAATCTCAGTGCTCACTTTATTATCACTCATTTTGATTTCAAGATCTTGAAAATCTGCAGAAGAAAAACCTTCATTAGTTTTAAGTAAAATTAAATACTCTGGATAAAAGTCAATAAATGGTGTGTATTTTTCTACTTTTGAACAAATTAATAAATCATCAATATACCTATACATGATATAAGAATTATTGTAATTAATTTATTTTTCATAATAGTGTGAATATAAATTAGCTAGAGCATTACTTGCTGGTCCACCTTGTGGAATACCTTTAATTTGTTGGTATAATTTGTTGTCAAAGCTAATATAATTTTCTTTTAAAATAACTTCTATTAATGTTTTATATTTATTAATATTAATCATTTTATAAATGCTAAAATCTTCATAAATCTGTAATAAAATTTTCATCAAATCTTTGATATCTATACTATTGAATAAATCTTAAAAATCAAAACATTAATATCTTTAAGTTTCTTTATAATTTCATTATATATATAATATATATATACAGCCAAAAGTTAAGTGCGAAAACTGTTACTCGATATGCTGTTCACACCCCTTCAACGACGGTCTGTTGCGTGACCGTGTTTTTAGTTTGACATTAGGGATGAAAATCAGTGTTTTTGGCCTTACGGCGTGACAAATAAGAAATAGCATAGAAAACAGAATGCGTAGAAAATTTCAAACTTTTTATATTTAGCAATTCACAATAACTTCATCCCCTGAAGAAACGTTATTGTGCTTTTATTGCGTTTTTCATCTCATTTTACGTTTTATACTCTTTCATTTTACGATATATATATATATATATATATATATATATATAATATATGTATGTATGTATGTATAACGCTTTTTCCTATGTTATCTTGTGAACACGATAACTGGAGTAATTTTAATTTAATTTTAACCAGCTTGGGATATGTTGTAAGGATAGTAAAAATCTCGGTCGAGTTCGTAGATGGGCTAACCAGCTCAAGGGGTGTATGTGGAAAAGTTGGGGGGAGGGGGGTAGAAATTTTCCTTTCTCCATAAATCCTTTACAATTGAAAATAGAAAGAAAATTCAAATAAGGCGAATTATCGCCTTATCCTAACGAACAATTTTTTAATTTAAACTTTTTCGATAGCTGCAATTGCTTTAGTTGGAAAGCTCTCGCCATATACAATCTCTTCCACCCTCTTTCATTCTTGCAACTCTAATCCTTTTGAAAGTAGAGGGTGAAATGCTCTTTTCCTTATTATTAGTAGTAGAGATGTATATAACGCTTTGCCTATGTTATCTTGTGAACATGATAAGTAGAGTATTTTGATTAGATTTTAACCGGTGAGGGATATGTTGTAATTACGGTGAAAATCTCGGCTGAGATCGCAGATGGGCTATCCAGCTCAAAGGGGGTGGGGTGGGGGTGGGTTGAAAATTTCATTTCCCCATCACTTACGATTGAAGATAGAAAGAAAATTCAAATTAGACGAATTATTGTCTCATCATAGCAAACAACTTTTGTACAGAAACTGTTCTGATAGCTACAATTGCTTAGAAGTTATGAGCTAAAATGCCATTTTCAACCTTATCATAACGAACAACTTTTATATTGAAAGTTTTTTACAGCTAGCATTGCATAGAAAAAATGAGCTGAAAAGCGATATTCAATCACACTCCCCCCCCCCAATTTTTAATTTCCCCATTACTCCGTCGATTGAACATAGAAAAAAAAATTCAAATAGGAGAATTATTACCTTATCATAACGAGCAACTTTTATATTGAAAGTTTTTTGACAGCTAGAATTGCTTAGAAGTTATTAGCTGAAAAGGGATTCCCCCCCCCCCCGCCGTCCAACTTAGAGTGCGTTTTAACTTATGCATGTGATACCTTGTTGACAAGCTCCCATCAGTCGCATTCACTTCCTCTTTTTATACGGTAAACAAGCTGATATACCTGGCTTTGCTCCGGATTAAAATGCTTTCATGTCTAATATTTTTAATGTAAAAACTACTATTTTATAAAAATTATAATACACAAATTCCTTTTGTGATCTGAAACGTTTTTATTTATAAGGAGAATATCAATTGAACCAGACAATTTTTAAAAACAGCCGATAGCTAATTTTCTCCATAAATTATTATTTGTTATATAGGTACTTCAAATTTTGTTAAAATTACTAAAGTAAAAGAAAGGTTTTAATGAATATTTTGAAACAATTAAATTAAATAGTTCATTATTCATTAATTTAAAGCATGAAAATAAATCAAATCAATAGTTGGTCCTGATATAAATTGTTAATCGTCTACTTTTAAAATTTTTTTTTTAGCATTCGTCCAGAATTCTGTTAATGTATTGTGGCAACAGTTCTTCGTATTATTCTTATTCTCCAACGATAAAGAATATTGTTATGGATTCTGTATAAAATTAATTTTGAAAAAAACATTAAAATGAGAGAAACAAATTTTTGTCACTGAAAAGTTTAATTTTTTGAAATTTAATATTGTGTAAAAATAGTTTCGTGAGTTAATATTTTCCATAGATATCGCGGAAAAACGCCTCGCTTTATTTTTAATTAACTGAAATTTTAACTAACTTTTGGGCTTTGAAAAATTGAGAGTGACTTGTCTTAAATAAAAAGTGTGCAAAGTTTGGCTGAAAATCAGTCCAGTGGTTTAGGAGGAGATGTGGAACATAAATGCATAGCCACAATGACTTTTATTTATATTAAGATAAATCCAAACTATTGTTGATAAATACTATAAGCCATAAAGAAGGTTTTAGTGAACATTTCGTCACAATTAATTAAATAATTAATTTTAATTAATCAGATAGTTAATTTTAATAGTTAAGTTGACAGATTACTTTAATTTGATATTTAATTAAACACTGCGGCACTAAGATTTGTTTAATAAATTTAATATAAAATAGCCAGAAAAGATAGATGTTTAAATAAGAGTTCCCTTTTTCCTTATTGATACTGAAAAATATCTCATTAACTTTAAAATTGTTTTGGGGTTTTCTGCCTGACTATTTGCTTTCAACTGTCGATGGAGACTTAAATTAACTTTTCAAAATGATTGCATTCATATCCTATGCTTTAAACACATGTATTTAATTTGCCACTCTCAATATTGAATAATTTTTATTCTCTTGTATGTTAAGAATTTAGTGACTATTATCTCTGTAACCAGGGAATTCTCCAAATGAGACCATTCTAGTAGTGCTTAATATCATGTGATTTTAACATATGACAAAGTAACGTTCGCACAATTATATGGTAACCTAGATTAAATAAATTAATTTTTAAATCTAGAGTCTTTCTTCATTCTTGTCATGCCTCAATTTTTTGTTACTGTTTCAGATTGGCTGGCTTAATGTTATCTAGTTGATATTTGCACTGCTGGGATGTTTATTTCTTTATGATTCCTACGTTTTGAATGATTATGTGTTGGGATATAAAATAAATTGGAGCAATGGTCTGGCCAATAAATCTAGCATAACCTTTTGAGTAGAATGATAAAATTCCCTACAAATGCTTGCTTTTTTTGTTTTGTCTTTAATAGTTTCCGAGCTAACGGGTCTCAAAATTTGCCGCCATCTTGGATTTCATTTCCCTTTTTTAGTTTCTCTTAATTATCTCTAAAACTATTCGATTTTCAAATAACATGTAATACAGCAAATTGATTATAGTAAAATTCCTAACAAATGCATGCTTTTATTTTTTTCTAGCTTTAATAGTTTCTGAGATATGTAAGAAAAACTAAGATAGGGGGGATAAAATCCAAGATGGGGGCAAATGTTGAGACCGAAACTATTGAAGCTAAAACAAAAATAAAAGCATGTATTTGTAGAGAATTTTATGCTATTTAATTTGCTGATTGCATGTAATTTGAAAATTGAATAAATTTCGAGATATTCGAGAAAAAATAAAAAAGGGGGATGAAATCCAAGATAACATTTGAGACCCATTATCTCGGAAACTATTAAAGCTGGAAGAAAAGCAAAAATATGTACTTGTAGGGAATTTTACGCTCTTTAATTTGTTTAATCAATTAGAATTTGAAAATTGAATACTTTTCAAGATATTCAGAAAAAACAAAAAATGGGGGATGAAATCAAAGATGGCAATGCCAGCTTCCCCCCCCCCCCCAGGATCGGGGATTTTTACAGTGTTGAACAAGAGACCCTCGAAAATATTTGTACCAATTTTAAAAACTATATGATTTTTTTGTTTTTCTTCAAACCCTTCGTTTATTGTACTATCAATTAAGATTTTTTTATAAATTCATCCATTTTGAGACCAATTATCTCAAAAACTATTAAAGCATGAAGGGAAAAAAAGTACCTATCTGTAGGGAATAGCACGCTCTTTAATTTGTTAATTCGCATGTAATTTCAATATTGAATATGTTTCGAGATATTCAAGAAAATCTAAAAAGGGGGGAAGAAATCCAAGATGGCGGCAACCTTTGAGATCCATTATCACCAAGACTATTAGCTGGAAGAAAAATAAAATTAGGTATTTGTAGGGAATTTTACGCTTTTTAATTTGTTAAATCATTTGTAATTTGAATAGTTTTAGAGATATTTAGGAAATCCTAAAAAAGGGGGGATGAAATCCAAGATGGCGCCGCGAGCTCACCCCCCCCCCCAAAGGACCGGGGACTTTTAGTACGTTCATCACAAGACCCTCACAAAAACGTGTACCAATTTTCAAAACTATATGATTTAATGTTTTTTTCATCCCCATTTTGGACCTACGTTGACTAAGTATTGTAATCGTTAAAAAATTCAACATCGAGATGGGTCTCCACGTTTTAGACTTCACCAAATCCGAATATCCCTTTGAAATTCTGTTGGTAGGTCTGTCTGTCTATCACATTTGAAAACAATAACTCGAAAACTGAATGAGCTAGAGGGGTGAAAATTGCCATATGACTTAATAAGTTTTTTCATAAGATTCTGTGATCCCGAAACAGAATTTACTATAAGGATTTTATTTACGATTCGCTTTTTGATTCATTAATTAAAATATTCGCAAAATAAAACAAATTTAACCCTTAAATGCCCTGTGTTGCCTTTAAGCATCTGATTCCTAACACCATTGGAATAAAGAGACCTCAAAATACGGGAACGCCCGAGTTTCTCTTTCAAAGATAAGGGAAATCTTCTTCTCTCCCAAAAACTTCTCACTTCTCTCCCAAAAACCGCAATCTACTCACTCAAAAATTCTACTCACGCAATTCTACTCACTCAATTCTACTCACGCAATTCTACTCACGCAAAATAATCACTTCTCTCCCAAAAACCGCAGTGACAGTTGGCTCTCTCCGAATTCTAAGAAACCGCATCCCTGTTCCCCAAACCCTTCTGGGCGAGCCACTCTAACGAAGAAAGCGCGCTCCGCGGGTGTGAAATCAATCACATTTAACGAAAGGGAGTGGAAACTTTACAGTGATATTCGGACGTCCAGCATTTTTTGAGTGGCTGGGACGAGCCCGTATCGATAGAGTTAAACCGCATACCCAATTTTGTCTTCTAAAATATTGAGAATAAGGCTGAAACTTTAATGCCTGTTGTTGCCAATAGGATATATAACTGAAAATATTATTAAATCAGTTGACAGCATAGAGATCCCAGACTGAGTGCTGATGAAAAATAAATTGATGATTTTCACTTGCTGCTGCATCTTTTTTTGCTTTGTTTGTAGGTTTGAGAATACCATATTTCATTCTACAATGTTGAAGGAGATTCTTTATCCTTATTATTATTTCTTAAAATTCATCTGTGTTTAATATTATAAAATTTTATCTAAGATTTTTTTTTCTCAACTAAAGCCCAGTGTTGCTGATTGATAACAAACTGATTTGTAGCCGTAAACTATACTTGAAACAAAATAGGAATTTTTCAAGTATATTTCCCTTGTTTTATAAAAGAAATGAAAGTCAAAAAAGATTTTTAAATCAATTCTTTAAAAAAATCGGGAATTTAAGGGTTAATAACTGGTGTAATCATGACTATCTACCACAAAGCGTAGTTCGTATCGCCAAGAAGTGTATGTAACGCCAGTTGAGAAATAATGCAGCAAAAAAAAAATTCTCAAATATATTTATAATGGTTGTATCAACACTTAAAATGTAGAATAATCAGATGTGAGTATGAACTGAAATCAGCAACGCAATTAAATATTTTTCATCGCGATTCGGTCTATTCTCAGCGTAATAATTATCAAGTCTATCATCAGTTTTGTTCATTAGCGTATTCGTTCTTAATTGTGCTAGAACCTCGAGTCGTAAATATTCTTACATAATCTCCAAACAAAGTCTAAAATCAGTTACAAAGACGATCTCATTAATCAAGCCGCTAAAGTTCACGTGCATTTCGAAAGGTTTTTAAAAATAATTACTGATTGCGATGATTTACGATTCATGCTTCGTTTATTTTTGTCGACTGGATTGGTAAAGTACGCAGCCTAATTTCAAATATTTACAAATAATTTCCTTATATTAAGGTGTGCTATATTTAAATATTTAATTGTCGGCATCAGAATAATTTTCCGTTTCTAGAAGCTGTTGAGTTATTAAGAAATTTCTCGCATTTATTCAGTTAACGTCCAAAGACACAGGGACCATCACTGGTCCAAGATCTTTAGACGTCTTTAGAAATAGCTCTCCAACTCGACATATAACGTCGTAGGAGAGACCGAGGTAAAACCGGGTACCTTGATTCTGGCGCTACAGTCGACGCTCGTTATAACGACCCTCTGCGTCCCACAGCAAAAGGTCTTTATAACGAGTGGTCGCTATAGTGGATATAATTAAAAACTGTACACATGCATGCTCAACAGTTCCATATAAATAGGCGATTTTTAAAGAGATTCCAACTAAATACTCAACTTATTTTTTTATCATTGCTATTAAAAATAAAATTTTATCAATTAAAAATATATTTCTAAAACAGATTTTAAAGTAGAAAATAAAGGGTGTTCTACTTTAGTGTAAAGAAACATGTTCTTTTTGGAAAAATCCCGGGAAGAGTATTCGCTGAATTCAGACGTTGTATTGGGATTAGACGACACTGTACGGTCGTTATACCGGAAGTAAAATAACATAGTGCATAGGGAAACACAATTGGGGATTTTATCACTGGTCGCTATAATGGAATGGTCTTTATAATGTCTGGACGTTATAACGATCATCGACTGTATTAGCTTTCCTTTCTAGTGGACAGATTCTGAATTAGGCTCCACTAATCAAGAAGAAATTACGATCATAGTGTTATTACTGTTTAATTCACTACGTCTGTGAAGGTGTATTTGTTTCAAGACGTCAACTTTCTAATGTTTGTTTGATATTAAACCATCCTTACAGTAATAATCATCACAGGTATAAAAACTATATTTAGTCCAGCTTATTATATATGTTTACTAAGGATTTATACCCTATCAAACAATAAGGATTTACTTTAATAATTGCGTGGTTCTATTTCGTTTTTCATAACCTCTGCACTCGGGGTAAAACCGGGTACTCCAAGTGGCGTAAGACCGGGACAGACAGTATTGATGATTCTTCCGATGAAGACGATAAAAAAATACATCAGACGTTGAATGTTTATATTTCAATGATGTATTTTCTAATTTAAGTAAATGCAACGGGTGCATCCAATGTAGAAACTGTCGTAGCTGGGCCCGCGAAAGTTGCAGTGGCTCGGAGGAAGAAAACAACTGCTTTACATGTGAATTTTGTAACTGATATCCTTTAATTCTCATATAAAATAAAAATGTCTGCTATTTTCCTCTGAAAATCTAGTTTTCTTAATTTCCCATAAAGTTAACATGTGTATAGACGATTTTTTTAGAAAAAGATGTTAAAGTTGGCATTGAAGCCTATTTTCACGATGCGAGGGAATGTAAGTAATCGTTATCGGGAGATGATCTTTTATAAATCAAGAATGTATTTACAGAAAAAAAATATATAAACACGGTTCTATTCTTAGCACTTCAATAAAAATGTGAACAAATTCCATCCAAGTTAAACCGCTAAAAATATTTTCCCCGTGGGGAAACGTTTAATACTCCATTTTCAACAGTTCTGTCTTCACTTCGATATCCCTTTCTTCACTTTAACACGTTCACGCCGGCGCGTACCACCGGTGCCTATCACTTTGATGTCCCATCAGGCGAAGCGTACCACCGGTGCTTTGCACTTAGATCTCCCTTCAGGCGGAGCGTACCACCGATGCCTCGCTCTGATATGTCCCATCAGGCTGCTGGTATCACCAGTGGCTCGCACTCGAATGTTTCATCAGGCGGTGCGTACCACCAACAATTTAGTTCGTTTAGTAACTAGAAAAAAAATTCATATAGTTGAAAATTAAAATAATGGAAATTTAACGTGTATTAACGTGATTTATTTTATTTCAACTCAATATTATAAACATAAATTATACAATAAATTCGATAATTTAAACATAAATCAATATTATAAAAACAATTGTTTATTTATTTCTAAGCAATTTTTTAAAACATTTCAAACAAAGTACTGGCAAAAACATGACAGCAGTAGTGGTGAAAACAAAGCAGTACTGGTTATCATTGGGGGGAAATTTCATTTTTCACTTTAGTTGGGCGCCGCCCGATGAAGCAAAGCGCCCTTAGAGTAGCCGCCCATGGGAGAGAAACATGAATTGCAGCGACGGAGTGAACGTGTTAAAAACCAGCGGGAGTGTTCTCCCTTAAACTTTCTCGTATACTTCCCCAAAAAGATGCCGTTTCTCCTTCCCCGCGTGGGTAAAAAATTTCGAACCTACTGTTATCCAGAATCCAATGACTGTCAGAAGGTTTTTCATTATAGTGATTGAAAAATATCTAAAGAATCAAATTCAAAGTGATGCCTGCTGATTAAAACGCATATCTATCGCACACTGCTAGGTTTCACTCTTGCCGTCTCAAGGACAAACTGACGTAATTCGCTCCTTTCGCCTGCACAGAAGCTTGCTTCTAATACGCATGCGCGTGGAGATAGCGGATTGGTTTCAATAGTAAATTATACAGACCGACAGACAGTCAACCCTTTGACGGATTTGGCCCAAAATTTTATCAGGACCTACATTTATGACGATAACACTGTGTATAAAATTTTATCCATCTGGCTTTTCAAGTTTTTGAGTTATAGTGTTCGCATGACTTCGGACATACAGACAGACAGATTTCCCGTTGACGGATTTTCTCCACAATTTGATAGAAACCTACAAATTATGTGTAAAGACCACATACCAAATTTCATCCCTGTAGCTCTAATAGTTTCCGAGTTATCGTGTTCACAGACACACAGACAGACATAATTCTAAAATTGTGTTTTTCGGACTCAGGGAGGTCTAAAACGTGGATATCCGTCAAAATCTCGAGTTCGAATTTCTTGACGATTACAATACTTTCTCTTTGTATACTTCGTATACGAGAAAGTAAAAAGTGACGGAAAAGGGTGCTTTTGGGATACTGCGTCAGCGCTGCGGATGAAAATTACGACTGGTTGAAAATGCATTTATTATTATTGTTGTTGTTGTTGTCTCTCCTCTACTGAGAGAGGTATACTTCAGGTAGGGAAATCAATGTGAAAGGACTCAGTATTCTGCCGTAGTGTTTTCTCTGTTTTCTCCCCTTTAGTTTGAAAACGCTGAAATGTAAATAGTGTTAGTTTGTTGATGGGTATAAATATTACTTGCCAAACTTAATAATGTAATAATTTAGTTTATCCGCTGAAAAGTAACTGAGGATAATGCATTTCGACAATGCCTACACACGAGCTGCTCCAGTGTGCGAGCATCACATTCTCCCTATCAAAAAATTTGCTAATGCAGAAAAGAAATTTTATTTCTAACAGATCATGACTTGGAAAGTAAAATTTTTTACCACAATTCTCTATTTCTATAAAATGTTAATTAGCATACGCAAAGGTGTCTATAGAAACAAAAGTTTCATTTATAAAACTTTTTCATAAGAAAACGCAGGAAAAACAATTATGAAACTTCGTTCATTTAACTTACAAAAGCGTTAAAGAGTTTATTGCACTATGCATAAATTAGCATTTAGATTACATTCTTATTGTAAATCTTCTAATGGGTTTTCATATATTATTGATATTTTTTTTAAAAAATAGGAGGACGAAATATATTTTTCTCGCGAGAACAACAAATGAATTTTTACGTGATACTCCTGGAGGGAGTTGAATTGCATCTTTCCTGCAGAATTTATTATCGTTTCAATTTTCAAAAGGTGAATTATTATTTTCCGAATGCGATGTTTTAATGAGTTGTTTCTCATTCCCAAGCGAGTAGTACAGCGGAAAATGCAGTGGAAAAAAGATTGCAATTTAAAATGGTTTAAGATGAATGAAATTCCTTTTATTTTTAGAGTCATAAAGCATTTTGAAACAATATAAGCAAAAAAAAAAAATTCCCCAAATGAAAATAATAATGAGTAATGCGGAAAAAAGAAAAACATCAACTTTAATGATATTTCCGCTGCTTTTTGGTTTTAAAAGAAGCAGAAGCTGTCAGAGAATACGAGTTGAAAAAGCTTTTTATTATACAGTACATTTATTTCGGGCAAAGCTATTTAATAAGGAAAGATCATTTTTGCATGAAGTAATAACTTATTCACTTACTTAGCCATTTATTTAAAATCAGCATAAAATTTAGCACCATAAGAAAAAAAATAACTCTCTGTTATGGTCAAATTTTTAACATTTTTATTTAATTTGTTTCATGTTTGTAAAGACTGAATTTTGCAATCGATTTTCCACTCTTCCCAATGTGAATTTTCTACTCTTGTATATTCTGGATGACAATATACTACTTTAATATTTCTAGATTTTTTTACAAGTCAATCGATTTTGATTCTATACGAGGGTCGTCATTTGGTAGTGAATTTTAGAAAAATAGATATCAAGATTGCATAATACAGTAGAACCCCGCTAATCTGAAATTCCGGTTAATCCGAACCGATTTTATTTTCGAAAATTATATGTAATTGAAAAGATTACCTGAAAAGATTTAAATATCCATACTAAAAAGTACTTTTACATGCATAATTTTGTACACATTGAAGAAACTAATGCAATAATTCAAGAATTACATTTAATAAAAACACATTACATTAACACATCACATATACATTTACATTAACGATCTTTTGGGGTGAAGAAATTTGTCAGATTTGTCTGACGAAGTGATGTTATTCTCGACGTGGAAGCAATATCATGCCAACGTCACATAAACATAATGTCTGTTGATGTCGCATTTTCACTCTGCTCTATATATCGCAGTGCTATTTCTAGCGCATTTGCAGCTTCAGAATGGGGAACGAGAACATTCTCTGGCTCATCAGTTTCTTCTAGATCAGAGTCATCTTGTGGCTTATTCTGAACTAAAGAGATGATTTCTTCATCTGCATATGCCTGATTGGCTTCAGTATCACAAGACAACCACTCAGTTATAGTGTGTTCAGTTGCGTTTTCACAGCCTGGGATACATTTAATAAGCTGAAGAATTTCGCTTTTGTTTGCTTCTCCCTGTTCAACTTTGCTAGAATCAGCTCAACTTGGCCATAACGACTTTACTAAACAGTTTTGAGTAGCATTGTCCCATGACTCCGATACCCAGTAAATTACATCTTTTATTGTGACATTCTTTATAAGTTGCAGTACGGAGTCAGAACTACCATAGATTCAAGAGATAGTAGTACCGAGTACTTATATTTTTTTAGCACACATCTTTTTTCTATTTTTATCAGAATTTCGGGTAATCCGAATTTTTTGTAATCCGAACAGGCACCGGTTCCAATTAGTTCGGATTAGCGGGGTTCTACTGCATTTATAAGATGAATTATAATTTAAAGACAAAAAAGTAGAGAGCAATTCAAAATTTTAAAAATCTACTTTTTAGTACAATAATAAAAGTGTTTGCTTAAAAACAGTTTATATTAAATTTATTGATTTTGATTTTTTTTATTGAGTTTGACTTTAGTACATCAAAATGTTAGTGAAAATTCAATTATAAAATCGCCTCATCAGAAACACGAAATATTTCACGTGAAGTAAAAGGTTAGAAATATCATTTAATTAAGCAAACTTATGAGAGTTTGGGTTTAGTTATTGATTTGTCTTGCTTTCAGCCATGTCGGGATTTCGACTCCCATTGGGAATTTGGCTTGTCGGGATTTTGTCTCTCTGGATTATGTACGGATTTCCGGATTTACACCTAAGCGTTTAAACTGTAAACAGTAATACAAATTATTTAGTGAATTTATTTGACACTCCTTTTTTTAGATATCATCACAGTGGATTTCCTTCAGTGGCTCTCATAACACAATTTCATTTACTCTTTTTTTTATGAAATAAATCCTTAAAATCATACTCTTTACTTTCAGGAATTACAAAGTTTTAAAAATGACATTCAGCATTCTGACATTTAACTGCGAAGTATTCCACTTCATACAAAAGATTATTTTTACAACCATCTCGCATAAAGCAGCTGCCTTATTTTAATCTATATAAATAAAAGTGAAAATTCATACATAATTTATGCGCTATAAAAATCTAAACTACTCTATAGACGTTCTTTAAACTTCGCTCATAAATCCTATGATGCATAAGGGAGGTTTCGTGACAATTATTTAAAAAGTTACTTTTTTATTAATTAAAAAACAATGTCTCCAAATATAGAAAAGATTATTTTATCTTTAGTGTCCCCATTCATATTGACTAAAAATGTTATGTTTTATTTTAAATCCTCTTTTTTTGTTTGTCTGCCAGTTGCCATTCGCAATGTCTAATTAAATTTTGTATCACTCTTCAAAAATTATTAATAACTTTTGCGGAAAACTAGCTTTCGGCATTTTTAAAAATCGTTTGGTACAGTCAGTAATTTTTCCAGAATCTACGAGATTTAAAAATTATTTGGTACAGTCAGTAATTTTTCCAGAATCTACGAGATTTAAAAATCGTTTGGTACAGTCAGTAGTTTTTCCAGAATCTACGAGATTTAAAAATCGTTTGGT
>BGPR01000003.1:305696-323872 GCA_013235015.1 Araneus ventricosus | reverse complement strand
TTTATTCTGCAGTTTACCAGACATTTAACAAAGGTTCATTTTTATTTGGACAGAAAAAAGTTTTATTCTGCAGTTTACCAGACATTTAACAAAGGTTTATTTTTATTGGGACAGAAAAAAGTTTTATTCTTCAGTTTACCAGACATTTAACAAAGGTTAATTTCTTTTAAACATTTATATAACGATAAAACTTTCTTTTCTTCTAATTATTTGGAGATATATGCGTATGAAATCACAGAATTTAACTCTGAAAATGCAAAAGTTATTTTGTTATATCACAGATTATCATTTATATTTCATCACATTGCATATTGTAACTCTTTTCAGACTTCGGTCTTATATTTCAAATGCTGAGCAGCAAACGCCTTTATCATCATTTTTTAAATGTCAAGGAGCAGACTGCACGTAATGCGAATGATTATAAATTGTTTAATATTTCAAGCTTAAAAAGTTAGTTCTTCAAATTTTCTTGCACGACTAAACGACTTTTTTTGTATATATAACCAAATTAATTATTTTGATAGGAACAACGGCTATTCTTTCAGTCCAGTCCATATACGTTAATATATATATAACAAATAAGAAACAATCATAACAGAATTGTAAAAGCAACATAATCAACATAAACATTCATAATACAAAATGTCAAGAAAAAAATCAGCGGGAAGAAAATGCCAAGAGTTCTTATAGAGAGAAAATGAACAAAAGGGGATATATATATATATAAAAGGGGAAGATAATATAAAATAATACTTACCATGATGAGCATCTATACGCTTTTACCGATAAACTACAGTCTTTCCATTTAATTTCAACATTGATTGATTTTCATGACATTGAGATATATATATATACAAAACAGAAAACATAATAAAACATGGTAGATAACGTAACATAATAAATAAATAGAAACATAACAGTCGTAAAATATAATAGATAACATAACATAATATATAAATATCAACATAATAGTCGTAAAACATAATAGAAAAACAATAAAATAAAATAACAAACTTTCATATTAAATTCGAAAAGATAAGAAAAATACGAATTGAAAGTATATCCGAGTAAAGATACTCTTTCATTTTACGATGTATACTCTCTCTCTCTCTCTCTCTCTCTCTATATATATATATATATATATATATATATATATATATATATATATATATATATATATATATATATATAGATATATAGATAGATAGAAAACAGTTGAAAAAACGATCATAAAGTTCAAAGATTTACAAAATAAACCAAAGCAAAAAACAAACATCAATTCAATAATATGCAAAACAGTAAAAAAAAATGATCAAAAAGATCAAAGACTTACAAAATGAACCAGAGCGAAAAAAACAAAAATTAATAACTGATCCAAAGAAGGACTAATATAAAATAGGAGGAGGAAAGCAGTCACACTATGGTAAACAAAATTATAACAAAGAAGGGACAAAGGGAACAGGAAAGCAAACTTTTTTCAGCATTTAGGCGCTTAAGTTTGTGTAGAAAACACCGAAAAATAATTCTACCCGCTCGTATGGGATTTCCTTGTCGAAAACGAATCCTATACGTTAGCGTTCTGTTTTTCTAAAAAAAATAGTTTTTTATATTTTCTTCTGTTTATATATATAGTAATATCAACCACAATATAACATGTTATATATGAACATTCAAAACAAAATAAACAGCCGGTGTATGTATATATATACACCGGCTTACATCTACAAGCTTCTTTTGAAAAAATGGACGGGAGACTGTCTCTGCGAAACGGCCGCTGGGATTGAGGGACTTAGATTTACTTACCTTATTCAACTGTGACTTTCTGTGACTAAAGTAGCTCTATGTGACTATTAACTCTATGATCTGTAGTGACTATTAGTCTAAAACGACTATGTGACTCTATCCATGCAAAATTCTTCGTGACTTTCACCAACTTTGCAACTCGACTGTGACTAAACCGTAATTACAAATTCTAAAATTATTTTTGCAATCTTCAATGTCTACTTTTCTCTGTTCAATGAAATTAAAATTTCTCTATGTTATTTGGTTGCGGACCTATAAGCGTTTAACTTTAGCACGAAATTCGACGTAATTCCACAATTCTTGAGT
Organism: Araneus ventricosus; assembly: GCA_013235015.1. Taxonomy (NCBI): domain Eukaryota; kingdom Metazoa; phylum Arthropoda; class Arachnida; order Araneae; family Araneidae; genus Araneus; species Araneus ventricosus. The sequence goes on along the minus strand of BGPR01000003.1, from coordinate 321,763 downwards.
TCGCGCGATCGATGAATGAATTGCCTTAAACTGCGTGCGCGCGCAATGGTCGCTGTGACGTCATCAAAATTTTTAGTGATTTTCATCAACTTTGCAGTTCGACTGTGACTAAACCGTAATTCCAAATTCTAAAATTCTTTTTTTTTGCAATCTTCAAGGTTTACCTTTTTCTGTCAAATGAAACTAAAATCAATCTCTAAGTTACTTGGTTGCGGAGCTATAAGCGTTTAACTTTTGCGCGAAAAGCGTCATAATTTTTCCTTTCCCGACACACCATTAGACCGCTATGGAGAGACATAAGTCTACGTCAAATATAATGGAATTTGAACGCATGAAGTATGTTAATTCTTTAATAAGCAAAAATCAAGAAAATTTCTCATTTTTTGTTACAGTGTGACTGTAAGATTTATTCTTCTCGGATTATAAAACAAAATACTTATCCGACTTCAATTTAAAACTTCTAGTAAAAATTAAGTTCGTTACAAAAATATGTGACCAAATTAAAACGTTCAAATATGCCATATATTTTGGAAAAGCAATTGAAAAGTAAAAATTTAAGGCAGTTGCATAAACAAAACAAATATAGATTTAACTACACCTTACCGAAAAAGCGCTGAAAACATTTCAAGCCTTTGAACAAAATTAAAGCAAGATTTCCAAATTTTAAATCCCTGGAAGAATGGTTTACTATGTTTTATTACGTATAAATACCGAATAAGTGCTAAATCGTGGAATGCAACTGGAGGTAAATGAGATTTCAATTTAAAGGCAAAATTGTGTGACATTAGAGTGCATGAATTTACAAATGTTTACCAGCCAGGTTTTTATTTTATTTATTTACAACCCGCTCCGGCCCAGCCTACCCAAGAGGGTGTAAGGCCTTCCGCAGGCCGGAGAGGAAACATAAAACAAAAGAAATGAACCACATTAAAAAAAGAGTTTACAAAGAACCCCAAGGGGTGAGCAGAACAAAAAAAGGTTAAGAGCAAAAACACAAAACCAGTCAGGTTCGAAAACACATGAAAATTCGCTTATGAAATGGCACAGACCAACTGAAAGAGGAACAGAAACTTTGGCGCCTTTCTCAGATGGGCAGGCCAGATTTCAAATCACGTTACACAGGGTTGCCGCACTACCTATTAACTGCTCAGCCAAAAGTCAAGTGCCACTGTTGCAGGGTCGTTGCTCATTGAATCTTGCTTGTGTACCGTTTGAAGGTACAGTAGAGTCTCCCTACAACGAAGTCTCCCTACAGCGAATTTCTCCCTATAACGAATTTTTTTAATCGGAATGTTAAATAACATTCAAAATATTCTCCATATAACGAAGTGGTTGTCTCCCTATAACTAATTTTTTCAGACCTTTATCTTTTCGATTTTTGTCATTTTTGGAGAAAGTTGCTAATTTCCGGGCAAACAAATCGCTCACAAGTGCCTGTTTCTGAAACCACTCGCATTGTTCATTCCAGCGATAACACATAACAATAGAATGCTACGTGAGGGGTAATGCAGTTGTGGGGACCTGGGTTTCTACAGAGGAAGCAACATTTCTACGAGTCAAGAATCCAAGAATCGGGGTGGAGCGAGGGTGGAAACAGCAAATGGATGTGACAATACGCATTTTATGTTTATCCGTACTAGTACATATTATTCTCTAAATTGGTGAATTGTCTTCACTTTTGAGCATTTTATTTATACAATAAAAGTTAGTATAATTTTAATAAATTTATAATAAATATTACTTCATTTTTAATTGAAAATCATAATTAAATATTTTTGAACTTATCGTTTGTACTAAAAGGTTTATAACATTTAATTAAATAAGTGCAGAAATCTCTAATCTCCGTATAACGAAATTTTCTCTATAGCGAATTTTTTCAACTGGAACCAAGCGATTTCGTTATAGGGAGATTCCACTGTATTTGTTTTTAAGTTCTGAGCGCACGCCAGTACCCTGCCCCAGGTCCCGGTTGGGCTCTCGGTGACCCTGAAATTACGTAAGTCAGTCAAAAAGTTCGTTGTATCTTCGTAAAAAATCTGGTAATATAAGGTGACCAACCATCCTCCTTTTCTAAGTTCTGTCCTTCCTCGAAAAGTGCACAATAAATTATGCTACAAATGTTTTTTAACACATTTATCAAATCATTGTGTATTCTGTATTGTTGTTGCATTGAATTAAATGTTTCTTTTATTTATGATATTTTTCTAGCTTCAATTTAGTTTTGTCCTCCTGTTGTTGGAGCTAATGTTCGAGCTAAAGTTGGACACCTTGGGTAATAAGTTGTCGATAGTTTGTGGCAAAACAGCAGACATTTATTTGCATCACGTGACGAGACTGCTTGGACAAGGCAGTTTTAGTCTGCTTGCTAATCAGTCGTGAAATTGCCTTGGCAGCAGCAGGTGGCATCTAAATTGGAAATACGTGCAGTGATGCGTTTTGTATGAGCAACCAGCGGGAGTGTTCTCCCCTAAACTTTCTCGTATACTTCCCCAAAAAGGTGCCGTTTCCCCTTTCCCCGCGTGGCTAAAAGAATTCGAACCTACTGTTACCCAGGATCCAATAACTATCAGAAGGTTTTTCATTATAGTGATTGAAAAATATCTAGGTAAAGAATCAAATTCAAAGAGATGCGTACCGATTTTCCGCTCTTACCGGCTCAAGGACAAACTGACGTAATTCGCTCCATAGCTTTCGCGTGCACAGAATATTGCTTCCAGTACAGATTCGCGTGGAGATTACTTTTAAAAAGAATCTGTTAATTATACAGACCGACAGACAGTCAACCCTTTGACGGATTTGGCCCAAAATTGTATACGGACCTACATTCATGATGATAAAACTGTGTACCAAATTTTATCCATCTAGCTATTCAAGTTTTTAAGTTATAGTGTTCGATGAAAGCGGACAGCCAGGCAGACTTCCCGTAGACGGAATTTCTCCAAAATTTGACAGAAACCTACAAATTATGTATAAAGATCACATACCAAATTTCACCCCCGTAGATCTAATAGTTTTCGAGTTATCGTGTTCACAGACAGACACACAAACATGGTTCCAAAATTGTGTTTTTCAGACTCAGGGAGGTCTAAAACGTGGAGATTCGTCAAAATCTCTCGATTTCGAATTTTTTGACGATTACAGTACTTTCTCTTTGTATACTTCGTATACGAGAAAGTAAAAAGGTGAAACTCCACTCAAGTCTGTGGGCTGTTTCACGAAGTGTACGGTGAAATTGGAATATGGAGTCAAGTTATAGCAAAGTGGTGCAACATGATCGAGAGCGGACATGAAAAGAAACTGCGAGACCACATGCAAGAAAACCAGTGGCGAATCCAGGGGAGGGGCTATCGGGCTGCAGCGCCCCCCCCCCCCCAGTGCTAAACCAAAATTCTTGATTTATATTAAAATCACTACAACTGTTTGATCTTAATTTTCATTAAAAAAATAGTAATAAAATCGTGACAACATTGCTTTCTGATTTGACAGGCTCGAAAATTTTCCTACTTTTCTAGTCATTCCACTTGCACTTGTAGCGTTGGCGCGGTCGAAAGCATTTTTTGGCCAGCTATTTCATTGTATTTTTTATTAAATTATCAAAAGTATTGTAGTGTTCTTTATGATTCTTATTGTCAGGAGAGGAAAGCCTGTAAAATTAAAGTGTTTTGGTTTATATAAACCATGAGGTTTGACATTCGTCACTACGATACAAAATTTTTATGCCCTCAGCCCCCCCCCCCCTAGACCCGAATCCTGGATTCGCGACTGAAGAAAACTAAAGAGAGATCTTTTGAGAGAACTGAACTGGAAGTGTGGGATCACCGTCCTCCCCGCCCCCCCCCCCTTATAGCCCAGATCTTGCACCATATGTCTTCAATGTTTTCGGCCCCATGAAAACAAACTTTCAAAATGACGCTATCACTCGGTTTTTCGCAGAAGACATAGAAAAGTTTGCACCTCACATCGATTGATGTTTAAATAAAGGAGGTAATTATGACGAAAAGTAGCTTTCTTTTAATACTTTACTGTACATGTACAATTATTGTAAAATTCCTATCCTGTTGTGTTTTCTCAAACAATGCAACTAACTTTTTTGACTGACCCTCGTATTTTCATGTCACATTGACTCATCAGCGAGAGGATTTATTTTCGGTCATAAAAAGAAATGAATCTTTTGGAATATCTCTCTTAAATTAATGGCTTTCAACTTGAATCAGTTATGAAAGTATTTAATGCTTACAAGATTTCCTCAAAGATAGGAAAATAGAAGCTTAGAAAAGATACCAGATGTCAAGAAAAAAACTTTAATTGTATAGTTTGAAGCACATTTATATACTCTTTTTAAAACAATTTTATGGCTCTATACTTCATTTTGTTACCCGCATAATGTTTCATTTTGTTTTCTGGTTTGTACATACTAAGGCGCGTTTCCACTTGCGATCTGAACTGCTTTTTTCCACAGTCAGAACCGAAGCATAAAGATAATAAATATATGAAAGCACAACACATTTCTTTTTCTATAAATTATCAGAAAATAATTGATATCACTTGAATAATCAAGTTTTCTATCACAATGTTTTGTTTATTCTGATAATAGATCAACTGCTCTCACAAAAATGAGGGCAATTGCACAAACTGAAATTTCTATATCTTATATAACAGCATTATATAACATTTCATTTATTTACTTACTTCACTCAACCTTTAATAGCGTTTCATTAATTTTCCATATGCGTGCATGAAAGACCAAAATAATAAGCTCCGATAGCTCAGGCATATGATAACACATTCATATAACACATACATAGTGATTGTATAAGTTTCATTATCTTATAAAGAAGAGTTGTTTTCTTCCCTATCTAACAATTAAGAAAGTGCTAAAAATATTGAACTAAATCATATTCTTGACATTTTTCATCGTCTATAAAAATCGGATTTCATTTTTTTCGTATGTAATTGTTTTATACATTATGCGTGGTTAAGGAAACATTCAAAGCTTGCTCTTTATTATACAAATAACTTTAAATAAATATAATGATAAAAAAATGACAGGAGGCTGTCTTTTTCGAACAGCCGCTGATGTTAAAGGCGTAGGACTGCTTTACTCGCGTGACTCTTTTCAGATTTTCAAATTTTTTTTGTAACTTCTGCTGTTGCCCTTCATCTCTAAAATATTAGTTATGTTTTTAACATATGTAGTTACCGAGATATAGAGGATCGCGTCACCAATTCATGCGTATTTTTGCTTACCAGCTTTGCGACTCAGTAGTCGCTGAACTACAATTCCTATTTTCAATTCTTTTTTGTAACTTCTGTTGTTACCCTTTATCTCTAAAATAAGACAATAGTTATGTTTTTAACATTTGTAGTTACCGAGATATAGAGGATCTCCCATACAACGTTTTTTGTGGCGTTTTGGCGTGTGAATCAAATTCCTTCCTGAGTCCTGCGTTAAAACTGTGATCTAAAACTTTCTCAAGAAGGAAAAAAACTATTTGAATCAATTTTTCGTCGAATATGAAGCTGATCGTTATAATATCTGGCAGGACATTTGTTTGATGACTACAAGATGTTAAGAATGGGTCAATTGTCCCTCAAATATCCGACTGCAACTTTGATTGTCCGGAATGAATAGGGTTTTTGGTGTGAAGGTGATGTTCAATTAATATTTTCCATTTTGAGATAATTAACAAGAACGATTAATTACTTGAAGGTTTTATATTCCACCAAAGAATAAAAAAAAAAGAAAAATACGGACGACATTGGAAAAAAGCAACCTTACATTTTATTTACAAATCTGAATTAAAACTTTTAACAGAACACTCGTGCATCAATGCACGGATAAAAAAAAACTGCAATGGCACAACGCACGAGCATTGAAAAATAAAAGTAGTAGTTCATTTTTATAAAATCAAAATTTATTTACAAGATGTTTGTCATCATCATCATCATCATCAAAGAGGGAAGCAGGCTTGGAGTCAGTCACCACAGGTTTATTGTTAGTCACACAAGTGAATTTGATATTATCCATCGATCAAACCATCCAAAGACTGTTTGACTAGAATATCCAAATTATTGCGTGCTTGACTTAACTTGGAGAACAGTTGGAACGAATGATCGGGACTAATCACAGTTTCATTTTCAGTTATCTCACATTAAAATGGGGATTATTGAAGGTAAATGTCAAAAATTTCGATCATTCCGCTAATAAAATGTGATGTTATCCGAATGAAAATGAGTATCAGGACTAATCAGAATTTGACAAATAACGGATCATTGAATTATTTACGTTTTTGAATGAAAATAATTATCCAGACTAATCAGAGTTTGACGAATACCGAATTATTGATTCAATCATAATCTGAATTAAACTGGTTATCAGGAGTAATCAGCGTTTGACAAATACCAGATTATTGAATTATTCATAGTTCTTAATGAAAATGATTATCCGAAGTAATCAGCATTTGACAAATACCGTATCATGCATTGAATTATTCATATTTCGAAATTTCATTGACAGCTTAATGCTTAAAACTGAAAGGAATATCCTGTTTGGCTTGCACAACGAAAGAAATATCAACGAATATGCGCTATATTTCGCTGGTAACCTTACTCCACGGCAAGTACTGCCTTATGGTAATTGGCCACCATTTGGCGACAATTTTGGCGCGTGACAAAATGAAGGTTCTGGAAAGTACAAGACTTAAGGCTCTATCTCTCTTAGGAACGGAGATCTGGAGATTTTTCTGGAGAATTCCATTTGGGTTCACGCCTTGTCGGAAAGCTATATATACCCGAGGTGTTCAAACGAGTTAATCTCTTTGGAGTTTTTTTCGCAGTGCGAGCTGGTAAGCTGATGGACTCGGAGCGCTATTGAAAAAGTTATGGCTGTTATTTATTAGTAATTTGCTGTCTGCTTGTGTTATTAATTTCTAGAAGTGCTGTTCTTTGTGTACATTTTGTTTTATGCAACATTCATGGAATGAAACGTCATTTTCCATTATCTAGCTTGTTGGACTATATTTACCATACATCCACCGTAACACTATTTTCATCAGAATCGCTTATTTTGTGCAAAATAAAATATTTTTCTTGATGAAACCAATTGTTTGTTTACTATCAAGTGTTATTTAAAGGCTAATCAGCGTTTGATAAATGCTTATTAATTAAATATTGAATTATTCATATGTTGTTGTTTCATGTCCCCCTGGCCCAAGATTAGACCAGGTCCATGACACCATGTCGTTCTAACAACTCCACAAGTCCTTTGCCCTTCCCACTCCACAGCTGCCTCGCAGAGGCGCCAATGCAGTCAATGATATGAGCAGGAGAAGCAGGACAGGAACAAGGGCTTAATGTAACTGATTATCCGGACCAATCAGAATTTGACAAATACCGAATCATTCATTGAATTATTCACAATTCGAAATTTTATTGACAGCTTAACCCTCAAGCTTGAAAAGAATATCCTGTTTGGCTTATCATATAATGAAAAAAATATCAACGAATATGCGCTATATTTCGTATTATTTTTCCCATGCATTTTTAACCGCGACGGCTTGGTGGCTGAGTCTGGGCTTCGGTACCAGAGAGTCGCGTGATCCAGACTCTGTTTACCAAGATCCGCAGTGTTCACGCTCCTTCACGGCCCCCGCTTTTTGTACTCATCGACAGATGGCGCTGCTCTTGTTTTGTCAAAATTATTCCCAGATAGCACGTAAGTTTGCAGCAAGTTTGATTTTGACTTGTCATGGCAAAATTTGACGCGTCAAACTTGAATCGAACTTGTAGCAAGTTCGATGTGACAAGTAGCGCCACCTCTTTGCAAATCAAACTTGCAGCAAGTATGCAAAACAAGCTTCCTGCAAAGATAGCACAATAAAGAGATAATTATCTTTGTCTCTGTTTTAAAAAACATCCGATTTTTAATAGAATCTCCTAGACCGTAATTCTTTTTTATTAATTCAATAAATCAATGATAATTTGTGAAAAAAATAACTTTTTTATAAAAAATTTTTTGAAGCATTTTCCATCTTTTTACTAAATATATCACTCTCACTTTAAAGAAAACTATATCGCCTTTTTCTTTTTTTATTTTTTTTTGAAATTTTAACGTTTATAAACAAAATTAAATCTAAAAAACAGTCGGTGTTTGTTGAAAAATAATAACTAGACATTTTGTCCCATTTTAAAGTAATTACTTTTGAACTCTAATTTCATAATTTATTCTACTAGCAAAACGTAGTTATTAGCGAAAATCGCTCTCTCTTTGACTTCAAATCGTATTCTCAACTCAAAAAATTTATGAAAACCAGAAAATAGTTTAAAATAAATCGTATACGAATCGCATCGAACGATGTTTTAGCGAAATCTATCCTCTCCTCTCAGAGATCAGCTGGCTCAACGGTTAGCGTCACCGCTTCGGAACCGGGAGGTCGCGAGTTCTATCCTGGGTTGTGTTCGTGTTCTGTTTTTGCTATAATTTGCAATGAGTTTGACACGGCAAACTTGCTGCAAGTTCGTTTCATGGTGACTTCGGAGCTTTCGTTAACTTGCTGCAAGCTTGCACACTTGTCATGACAAATTTGTGGCAAACTTGCACTCTTGTCATGACAAATTTGTGGCAAGCTTGCTGCAAACTAAAATTGCTATCTGGGTTGTTCTTGTCTTTAAAGTGATACAGTCCACGAAGCTGTGTGATGTGTCCTTTTTTCGGCTCTGTGTAGTGTGTGTGTGTTTTTTACTTTCTCGTATACGAAGTATACAAAGAGAAAGTATTGTAATCGTCAAAAAATTCGAACTCGAGATTTTGACGAATCTCCACGTTTTAGACCTCCCCGAGTCCGAAAAACACAATTTTGGAATTATGTCTGTCTGTGAACACGATAACTCGCAAACTATTAGAGCTACGGGGATAAAATTTGGTATGTGGTCTTTAAACATAATTTGTAGGTTTCTATCAAATTTTGGACAAAATCCGTCAACGGGAAGTCTGTCTGTCTGTCTGTATGTTCGAGGTCATGCGAACGCTATAACTCAAAAACTTGAAAAGCCAGATGGATAAAATTTTATACACAGTTTTATCGTCATGAATGTAGGTCCGTATAAAATTTTGGGCCAAATCCGTCAAAGGGTTGATTGTCTGTCGGTCTGTATAATCGCATACTTGTTCAACTCCATACGCATGCGCAATAGTAGAAATGCCTGTGCAAAGAAGAGACACTTCGAAAACTTGGCAGTTTGCCAAAAACCAATTCTGGTGGCGAGATTTTGTAAGAAAGCAAACATTTAGGTCGTCTCGTTTTACTTGCGTGCTGGAAACAATCTCTGCGCATGCGCAAGCTGTTCTGTTTTCTTCTCCGCACGCGGAACTGGCATTGCTCGAGTTTGATAAAAAAATAAATATTGCGAAGTTTTAATACATACGTATCTTTTTGAATATGATTCTTCACCTCAATATTTTATTATCACTATAATCGACAATGAAAAACCTTCTGATAGTCATTGCATTCTGGGTTACAGTTGGTTCGAACTTTTTATCAACGCAGGGGGATGGGAAATGACAAATGTTTGAAAAGTATACGAGAAAGTTTAGGGGAGGCCACTCCCGCTGGTTTTAATAATGAGCTACGAGTTGAGTTAACGTCGTGCGGAAAGACGCCGTATAAATGGACTTCGTGCGAGTGAATTCCGTCGGGGGTCAAGCATACCCTTACTGTTGTGGTGTGGAGTTTCTGGGAAGGGATGCCAGCTAGGGTGGCGACGAGTTTATTACGAATTTTGCCCTAAAATGGCATTCGTGTTGCTTTAAAATTGATCATAAATATAATTAATCGAAATCTTGTATTTTATGTTAAGCATTTATTAAGTTCTTGTAAATCTTTTACATATATTTTTGTATTGTACCTAGTATTAATATCACGTGTGGAGTCTTAAGTCGTAGGAGAGAGATACTGCTGATAGATTTTTTTCGATTTCTACTTATTTACTAAAGTATAGGTATTTTTATCACTAGTAATGCGTCTTTTATTAAAATGGCCGATTATCAACTCTAAACTTGTTTTTAATTTTTTTATAGTCTTTAATAATGAAATTGACAAAAAAGAATTATAACAATAACAAGCAAATAACAGAAGACGATCACTTTATAGATATCGTCCTATATTTGTAAAATTATGACCGGTTTTGTATCCCAATATATAGATGATCCACTTTCAGGGATAGAGTAAATATTTTTCAAATTTGAAATATGATGCGTGAGAGCCGGAACATGCAATTTCTGATAAGCAAAACAGGAATGAATGATGACCTTTGGTTGATAGAAACATCTATCACAGCAGCTTGTGGATGAACGTTTTGTTTCTGAAAAATGAAAAACTGTCTCTGGAGTTTTCTGTCGAAATCCCATGGAACTCTTGTTCAGAATATTGTTGTCTCAGATAATCGGTTTTTATATTCAAGAAATCCATCAGTAAGAATTGTAACGATTCAGTTTGAAATTTCATCAAGTTATTACTGAAGAGATATCAGAAAAAATTTCGAAATATTTTTTTAATTCTCTTATATAAGTACATTATTTACTTATCTGAGAAGAATTGATAAGTTTACAAGTTTCATCTGCATAAACATTATACTTTTCAAGTTTGTAATTTAGAAAATGTTAAGTGCTTTATTCAGGATTTCACGATTAATTTTAAACTTCGGAAACAGAAGAATTTCTTTATCTTAAATTGTAAAATGGAGTTAAGGAATCATTTTTCTGCCATTAAAAATTCATCAACAATTTTTATGTAGATTTTAATACAGCGTCAACTTTTCGTTTTAAAAATATGTGTAATATGTAAAACCGAATTGAAGAGAAACCTAACATAAAAAAAGATTCACAGCGATAGCTTTCAAAATATTACCACTGATCACTCGAGGTTCATAATCGCTTCCAAATTTGCAACAAGTTGGTTAGAGCTATCCACTAGTCGCCTTTTAACCCGGGTATCTATTTCGTTTATACTAACTACAATACACAATGCGATTTCTCCTTGTGGCCGCCATTTTCGTTTCTTATTACTGCTGCCAAGTAATTAGCGCCATCTACCTGAGACTATTGATAATGAAAAAAATGTTAAATCTCTTCATTCTTTTGCCGCAAACTGCGTTTCATTTCACCTTTTTGCGTTTGTGTTATTATTTTTTAGAATAATAAAGATCTTTCTCGCGCACACTGTAGTTGAACTCATTAACAAGGCCGGCCGGAGGGCGGTGCAAACGGTGCGGCCGCACTAGGCCCCGCGTTTTCTAAAGGCCCCGCGCAGCTGTCTGATTTTGCAAATTAAAAATGCATTCTAGCTTTTTATTTTAATCCGAATATACATGCATTTGAATATAATCACGCGATATGTGCATATTTCAAGTTAACCGATCAAAGGCAAGGTTGGGGGCTTCGAATCTCACTCCATAGCTAAAACAGAGTAAGAAAAGTAAAAGCAATGTGTTTCATTATGCTTGCGTTGTAACGGATGATAGTACATCGTACTTTGGTGGGGACATAAATAAAATATTCGTATTTAAAGGGAAGACAAATGCTTAATATAATATATTACTGAAAATTTTCTAAATAATATATTTCATTGTTGTTTGTTGTAATCATACTACTAAAAAATTGATCTTAATTTTTTTATATTATTTTTGGACAATTTCGGAATACGACTAGAGACAGAGGTGCTGGAAGGAAACACATGTGTGGATCTGATAAATTTAAGAGGAAGAAAGCTGCTGAAAACAGGAATTTTGCTGAAATTGAAAAGGAAAGAAAAAATTGCTGAAAATAGGAGGAACTCCCTTGCAGAATTTTTAAAAATCGAAAATTTCCAACAAGCTGACGAAATATATAATTAACAGTTATTGAAAAATCAAAATCGGGAAACTCAAATCACACCGTATGACATCCGTGAAAACAATCCTAATCATAAAATCCTAATGCAATAAAATAATTTATTTTACGAAATCAGTTTCAAGGCCCCGCAAATCAACTTTGCACCAGGCCCTGCTTTTGTTCGGGCCGGCCCTACTCATTAATATTTCTCAAATGATTTTCTTGTAATGGTGCAGTGAAAAAAGAAAAGTTTAACATCACGTTGCAGCAACTGACAGTAAAAACAAACTAATTTACAATTAATTAAAATCGGAAATGATTTAAAAACAAATAAGCAACATTTAAAATTTAAACAAAGTTATATTTAAAATAAATTCAAACAAATACTTGCGACCATCCACACAATATTTAAATATATTGCATATTCATACAAATTGCATAAATTCCAAACAGCATTGCCGCATGTGCTCTGAAATTACATGTGCAGCGATGCAGTTCCATAAGGATTCCTGGAATTCGGCATTTCAGAGTAATTTACTGTGATAAGAACCTTTGAATAGCATTGACTTGTCTGGATTCAAATCCCCATCATGAAGTGATACAGAATTCAGGAAACTACACCCTCCTTATCCGTCGCTATTCACACATTACGCTAATGAAGTCTATTCTACTAATGAGTTTCCAGTGGAAGACTCAACGCGGCGACTAATGCTGATTGTATGCGCAGTGCTTCACAAGTCAATTTCCAGGACGACCAAATTCCGTACATTAATATAAATATCTTCCCAGAGTTCTATTTATGTACATTAATAGGTATTAATAAATGTTAATAAAACAATTTTTAACCCTATGCACTCTTATGTCGAGTCGGACTCGACATTCTGAATGATGCATCTTTTACATATTCTTGTTGGATAGTTTTTATTTTTCAAAAACCATATAATAGCGAAAACACACAGATTAATTTTGAGGAATTGAAAGAAATTAATAATCTTATGTCGAGTCGGACTAGACATTCTGAATGATGCATCTTTTACATATTCTTGTTGGATAGTCTTTATTTTTCAAAAACCATATAATAGCGAAAACACACAGATTAATTTTTAGGAATTGAAAGAAATTAATAATCTTATGTCGAGTCGGACTCGACATTCTGAATGATGCATCTTTTACATATTCTTGTTGGATAGTTTTTATTTTTCAAAAACCATATAATAGCGAAAACACACAGATTAATTTTGAGGAATTGAAAGAAATGAATAACAATATTTTTCAGCTTCCTAAAGTGCTAAATCAATACTTACATTCACACGTGTATAATTATGCATCTTATTGTCTTTCGGAGAGCAAAGGGTTAAAGCATACACTTTTATTAATGAACCAAAAAGTAAAAATTATTTTTATTTTAATTATTTCCTACTCTTTAGTCTTTAATTTATAATTCCTTATTATAAATCTTATGAACCCTTGCAAACAATTTTTCTCAAATTCACTACCAGAGGGCGCCACTGGTATGGAATCAAAATTTATTTAAATTAATCGATTTCTAGCTAGTTAGATTCTGTAATTATTAAATTAGTGTATTGTCATCGAGAGTGCATAAGTGTGCAAAATTTCAGAACTGCAGCACATCAGGAAAATCGATTACAAAATTCCATCTTTACAGACATGAAACAAGTCGAGTTAAATAAAAATGTACTTCTGTAGATTTGCAGATTACAGCTAAGATTAGGTTAATTATATTTAGGTTTGGTAATTATTAGGGAGCAATATAATAGTAGGTTGCGATAATGTTTAAGAAAATCGACCCCCCACCCCCACGCGCTCCCATACGGCGGCAGCAACATAATGAGTCATTACAAACAATAAAAAATTAAAAAACATTAAAAAAGAAAAAAACTAGAAAAATATAAATAAGAAACAGAAGAAGTAATCAACGATGATAACAATACACGTTCTTGCGCAGCAGCATCCAGTGATTACATCAACTACATTTCACTACAACTAACCGACCAATCACTAAAGAATTAAACAACAAAAATTCCCCAATAATAAAATAGCCAAAACACATAAAAGAAAAATTAAAAAACAGAAGAAAATACAATCAAAATGGAAAAATTGGAGAACTCAATGGCGGACTTTTTCAAAGAGCCACCCGCCATAGGAGTTCTAATTTGGACAAATTTTCTGTCGAGGGCAAGACTTACAAAGTCAAGAATATACCCTCTGTAGCTCTGAATCTGTCCATTAATTGAAATATAAGAAATAATCCCTCTGAAAAGAATAAAAGAAGGAAAGAAACAAGCATAATAAAAACCTTTATAACATATCCAGTAGAAACTTGAGAATGTAAAGAAATAATTCATCCTCAGCCGAGATAGATGCAAGAATAGGACGCCGACTAAAACGAGAAACAAAGGTTAAAAAATATTAGAAGCTAGCACACCTAGCTCCATCTATGAAGAAAATTCTAACCCATAATACAAGAACAAAAGTGTAAAAAAGTATATTGGAGGCTAGCACACCTAGCCCCATCTATTAGGAAAAATTCTAACCAATAACCAGAAGGGGAAAAAACTGTTCAAACTTTTTTAAATCAGCTGTTAACATTAAAGAAATTATTTGGGTAGCCGTTATCTTTTAAAATATTTTTTAAATTATCTAGAGCTTTAACAAAAGTTGAGTGGTTATTACAAATGTTTTTTATTCTATTAATTTGAGAAAAAATGGAATTTCTTATAATTCTAAAGTTAAGATTAGTCTGAAAATCACAAAGTGTTTTAGCTTTAAAATTAAATTCCCTTCTTTTATCGTAAATGACAATAGAGACTCCTGAATTCAAAATTTCAATTTCCAGATCCAAAAAATTGCATTTGTTTAATTCATTATTAGTTTTGTTTAATTTAAGCTCTTCTGGATATCAGTTATAAATAGAGTTAAAACTGTTATAATTAAACACTAAAAGGTAATCAATGTAACGATAAAAATATATAATTTCATTTTTAATAAGTTCTCTTTCATATGAGTGAAGAAAAATATTAGCCAGTGCACTAGAAAAACAACAACCCATGGGAATCCCCAAAACCTGTCTATAATAATTACAGTCTTTTTCATCACAGACTTTGGCTGGGAAATATTCCCTCATCCCCTTATAGCCCAGACCTTTCCCCCTATAATTTTCTTATATTTTTGCAACTTTAAGGATTTCCTTTCTAGCAAGAGGTTACAGGATGACAATGCTGTGTAAAGAGCTATTACTACCTACTTTTCATCACAGGCGGAATCTTTCTTAGATACGGGAATACAAAATACGGTGCTTCCTAGTGGTCTAGAAATGGATGGCACGCATGTTTAAATATAGTGAAAGACATATACCTCAGTTAACAATAAAGTGCTTTGTTCCACTACATTGTCTGTTCTTTTAACCTTCCAAGAGTCGCGCGTATGTACGATGTGCTTATATCGTGCATCGTATTACATACTTGATTCTCTTGGGGAAAATAAAAGCGGTACTTGCACGTTATAGCGGCCACCAATATTGAAACGCCAAGCAATCGAGATATATCGCCAGGATGGAAAGCGGTTTGTCGATGTGAGAACTTTGGTTTTGGGTGCGCAGTAAACTTTTTATTGGTCTCTTGCGCACGCGATGCCTGCGGCATCTCTTAAGGACAAATTGCGCATGCGATGCTTGTGGCATCTGAAGTGGGTACCGGGCGAATTTTTTAAACTTAAAAAAATAACAGCGGCTTCGCTTTCATCAAAGCGGGAACATAGTAGCTACGCTTGCTCATTGAATATTAGGAATCTACGTTTTTTAAAAATTCCAAAATGAGCACTCACCTCAAAACGTTCCTTCGTCGAAAAACCCACAGAAGCACGGCAGTCTTAAACAAACCCGTTCGGAAATGATCAGAACTGTAGAACACTGAACTTATGAGCTTGGCGAAAACCGAAGGTCGCCAAGTAAGCTCGGTGGCCGCTTTAACAAATAAGCACCTCAAGATGCACTGTGGCTTTCAAATTTAAATTGGGATGACGCTTTTGGCGGTATCGCGTGAACAGGAATTGACTCCCCACTATAAATTCTATCATGCGTTCGGGAAGTTGGAAGAAAATTGAGCCAGTTAACAAACAGGCAGCAGGCGCGCTTATTGTTAGCTTTCCTACAAATACTGATTGCCAAAATGTTCTTTTTCAT
>BGPR01000003.1:278377-295202 GCA_013235015.1 Araneus ventricosus | reverse complement strand
TGTGTGTGTGTGTGTGTGTGTGTGTGTGCGCGTGCGTGTCTGCGTGTGTGTGTGTGCGTGCGTGTCTGCGTGCGATGATGAGACGAATCTATCGCACTTACAGCCTTGAAATTTGGCACACAGGTAGTCGTAATGGTGACTCAATGCACCTAGAAGCCGAAATTTTAAAATTTAATCTAGAAAATTTTTTATTTAATGTTTTGTTTTGTTTTGGGTGACTTTTCGCACTAATTTCTCAATAGTATGGTTTCGGATAACCGTACGACAAAAATAGATACACCATCGGAAAGAGCACGCGATTTCCGTTCTAATGAAGTTAATTTTGAATTTCTAACGTAATTTACTGAATTTCGAAAAAATTTTGAAAAATAGTCACTTTTATGGTAATTTTTAATAAAGATTTCTTTAAATTATCGCATCTGACGTTCTAACATATCTATAATTTTCATTTTTTTTCAGCCTATAAATGGAACGTTTATGTCGGATTTAAAACAAGAACTATTAAAATATCTTTTTTCGTTTTTTAAAAATAAATTTTCCCTGATCGGTTCAAACAGTTTTTTCGTAGCGAGATTTAATAGTGAGAACTTCTCCGGACCATCCCACAATGCATTGTTGCAACGTGACCTTCTTCGCGGCAGATGACGACATTCGCAAAGAAAAATAAGCGGGAATATCAATAATGTGTTTTTTTTTTTTTTGTTTTGATGCTGTGTTATTGTAAGTACTTTTTCAATCTAATTTTTTTTGAGTTCTGATTTGATAGAACGTGCCAGTGCGTACTGCTAGTATGATATACTAGCAGTACGCGCACGGCGTTGCCCGTGGAATCACGTCATCAACAAAATGAAAAAAAAAAACGCTCACAATGACACGAAAAAGTTTTGAAAACAAAATCAAAACAAAAGATACATATTATTGATTTTCCCGCATATTTTTTCTTTCGCGTTAAACAATATTAAAAAATTGCAACGTGAAAATTATTATTCTGCAAGCAAAGTATGCAAGATGAATAAATACGTTAAGATAACTGCCGAAAATAATAATCAAAGTTATTCAGTTGGAGGTCATGACGTATCCTGCGCGTCCGCCAATCAAAATTGCCAACAACGGTCCAAAGAAGTGCAGCGCGAGGAACTTGATCGAGAAAAATAACTCTCAAAGGTCCAGAAAAATATTAATTTAAAAAAAAAAACGGGAAAAGATATTTTAACCGTTCTTGTTTTAAATCCGACAGAACCGTTCTAATTATAAGCTGAAAAAAATTGAAAATAATAGTGTTATTAGAAAGTCGGATGCAACAAATTTAAAAACAAAACTAACATTTAGATGCCAAAACTGACTATTTTTTAAAAATTTCTCAAAATTCAGTAAATTACGTTAGAAGCTCAAAACTAACTTCATTAGAACGGAAATCGCATGCTCTTTCCGATGGTGTATATATTTTTGTCATAAATTTATTCGAAACTATTCTATTGAGAAATTAGTGCGAAAAATCAACCAAAACAACGCAAAACATTAAATAAAAAATTGTCTAGATTAAATTTTAAAATTTCGGCTTCGAGGTGCATTCAGTCACCATTACGACTACCTGTGTGCCAAATTTCAAGGTTGTAAGTGCGATAGATTCGTCTGGACATCGCACGCACACACACACACACAAACATTGCCTTTTATAAGTATAGATTAAATGTACATATTTTTCATATAGGATCCCGTTGGGAACCAACAGTATTATAAACAAAATTCTATTTAATTCAATCCTTGTAGACGTTAAATGGCACTCAGAATAGTGTTGTCAGTACTACCTGAAATTTTATCTCATTTAAATGTGCATATTTTATTATTAATCAGCAATATCCAACAATGGATAATTCATTCCGGCAATTTGGTTTATGAAATCTTTTTATAGTCGAAAAGCATCAAGTGTTAAGTTATTTCGAATACTATTTTAAATGCATGTTGTCTCTTTTAAAACTCCATAGTTCTTTCTAGTTTAAGTTAACGAGATTTGACGATGTTTATTGTATATTTGTTCACTATATAATTATTTTTCATTTAACCACCTAACTAATTCATTTTTTCTACTGTATAAATAGATGACACTTTCTGTTTTGGGAATGTGTTGTCGTATTGATTCAATTAAGAGTCAATAGAACACTTGAGATGTTAATGAGCAACTCTTCATTTTTTGTGTCGAATTATAACGTCTACGAATTGCGTAATTTCAACCTATAAGTGTAAAAATGCCATAATTCGATGCACGAGTAAACTCGGAGTAACTAGTTAAGTGGTTAAGCATACATTTTTTCTATGGAAGTACCAGTTTGGAATCAAGCCATAAAAAAATTATATGTAAAAAAATTGCAAATCAAAAGCATGCTTAACAATTTGTACTTCTCGACGTAATTTTTTGTGTGCGTGTGTGTGGAATCAATAACGATTCTCAACGCACATCCATCCAAACTGCAAACCGGAGCTCTTTATCTCTGGAGGCAGAGGTGCGCCGTAGAGTAAATAAGGTAAAGTTCACCCGCACGCTTCGGCTTTTTTACGGAAATTTGTTCATGCTTATAAAGATGTATAATTCCCGCCGGGGGCCACAACGAGTACATGGATGAGAAGCTGCCGAATAAGTAAGGGGGATTTCGCTTCCCTAGTGGGGTACAGTAATCGTGTGGGGTTGAGTTACCACCACTCCGATGACGGGACGTATTTTTTGCAGGAGGGGTTGAGCCATGGCCGGTGTTAGCTATTAAGAACCCACTTTCAGTTCCCAATTGCTGTCGTGACGACCTTCATTCAGATTTCCCGGAACCCTATGGCAGATCGGGGGTAGCTCTTCTTAGTTATAAACATGTAGATGTTATAAATCTATTCAAACTCAAAAATCTTCACATGGTTTGGATTTTGGTGTCGTTTTCATCATTAGAAAATTCATAATTGTGCTCATCGTCCCCATGAAGATCAGAAATGGTGCATTAAGCTAAACTAAAGTATTAAATTTTAGCTTTAACCCCTTAAGAGTCGCATTTTCTTTGCTATCTAATAAGGTGACCCCTCCTGTTTTGGAAAGGGGATGTCGTTTTCATTTATCTAAGAAAGCATAGAATACTCGAGATGTTTATGTATTCTACTTAATTTTTGTGTTCAAATTATAAAGCTAATTAATGATTAAATTTAAGCTTATAAGCATAAAAATGCGATAATTCGATGCACGTGAATATGACAGTAGCGAAGATTAAAGGGTTAATTGATTATTGTCGGAGAAACAAAAACTTGCCGACTGGACTCTTCTTTTTTTTCTCCTCTACGTATTTTTTTCATTTTGTTTTGTTTTCTATATTGTTATGCCCAGTGTATGTTTCTTTTTTCATTATTATTTGTTTTTGTCCTTTTTAACAAAATAAAATTCGCCTCCATTCATCCAAACCGGAAAGGAGCCAAATGGCTCTAAACACTGGGATGCAGGTGGTGTAATGTAATGTAATGTGTGATGATAGAAAATTCAAGGAATATCTGAAGCATCAGACCATGGAAGGAAACCTAAAGATGATATGCGTCCGATCATTTCGAAACACCACAGACATTAATTCAGTAATTTATCTCTAATTCAACGTGACATACGATGATGAACTACAATGATATTGGTCGTGATATTTTTTTTTTTTCCATCGCCAGTAAATTGATAGCAGGGAGTGGAACGGAGACCTTGAATTTCGCGAATTTCCGCCGGAAAGCTGAACGCTTTTCTTCTGTTTCTCTATTCAATTATTTTAATGTACTTCTCTATAAATATACAAGGCATGTCCGAAATGAACTCCCGAAATTCGAACTTTTAAATTATAGAGTTTTAGCAAGTCAATCTACCAACCCAGTTGTAACGACTTTGTATAGCGTTAATCTTGAGCTTCTACTTGCACTTTTTCCCGAGACAGCTACGTCATTTTGTCACTGTTTAGTGAATGATGCAGCAAAATATCATTTTGTGCATTTGCCGCTTTTCCCGAAAAAGGGTAATGAGTTTGTGTGGAATGTTGCTTAAAATTGGCAAAAACTATTATTGAAACATTTAAGATGGCCCAAAAACTTTTGAAGAGGATTTAGAAGTCACAAATCTCTGAATGGTAAAGACGTTTTAAATTCATAAGAGCATCCACCGAAAACGATCCCAATAAAATGCGCCCATTCTTTGTTAATGTTTACGTTGAGGAAGGACGTTCTTTTTTACTGTCTCAAGTACGAAATACGTATACAAAGAGGAAGTATTGACATCGTGATAAAATTCAAACTCAAGATATTGATGAATCTCCACGTTTTAGACCTCCCCGAGTCCGAAAAACACAGTTTTGGAATTATGTCTGTCTGTGAACAAGGTAAAAAAAAACCGCGCCATATTGTGTATTGGGGCGCGCTTGGCGCAGTTTACTGTCGCTTGGCGTATTTTACTCTCTTTAGTATTCTTGTCCTTTCGCCTTGGCGCTGACTCCGAGGGGAAATCTTAGTACTCATGGCATTCTGGGCGTTACCGAAGATCCGCAATTTGTTTGCTCACGAAGGGAGGAAAAATGACATTTTTGTTAGGGAGTATACGAGAAAGTCTAGGGGAGCTCACCCCTGCTGCTAAATTCGTGCAAACAATCGCTTAAATGCCCATGAGATTTCTATAGATCCAGGTATCAGCGAAAGTATCATTTCACCCAATTTTGACTGCAGACTCATCGCATTGCACCAAAATTATATATACCCTGTCTCTTGACTGATGAGCAAAACACGAATCGTGTCACAGCCAATCAGGATCTGCTGGATCGTTCATATGCAGATCAAAACTTACTGAAACATATCTTGACCTTTATAACTCTCCAGATATGACATTGTGGACTTTGTTTTGCTCCCAAAAGTTGAAATATACTTCGAAAAGTCGGCGATTTGAAACAATAGAAGACAGAGAAGAAAATTCTCCGCGAGACTTACGTAGGCCCCCAAAAAAAAATCCCAGTAGCTAATGCAACGTGTATTTCCAGCAATGAAATACACGTTGGGAGCGGTATAAACAAGTCTCATTAAAAGGTACTTTTAGCAATTATTGATTAATATCCATTATAAAGTACTTTTATCAATTATTGATTTATATCCATTATAAAGTACTTTTAGCAATTATTGATTTATATGCATTATAATGTACTTTTAGCAATTATTGATTTATATTGCATTATAAAGTACTTTTAGCAATTATTGATTTATATTGCATTATAAAGTACTTTTAGCAATTATTGATTTATATCCATTATAAAGAACTTTTAGCACTTATCGTGGGTTTTTTTGGATTGATTGCGTATGTTACTGCTGCAATGGATGTTATGCCTTTAATGTGATACATTGAACAGCTGCCAGTTTCTGTAAAAAAAAACTTTTTCAACGAACCTATTCAAAATGAAATATAACTTTAATCAATTAATAGTTTCATTTTCTCTACTGTCTAATTACATTACTTCTTCTCCTTTAGAAACGTATTGCCGTTTTGATTCAACTGAGATACCATAGTATAACATTTGAGTTGTTTATGAATGTTATGCCATTTTTATTTCAATTTACAAAGTTTTATGAATAATTTAATTTGAGTTTCTTAGTTCAAAAATACGACAATTCGATGCACGTATAGACAAAACAGTTAAATGGTTAATAATTAACGCCGATCGACCTGTCTTTAATGGCGTTACGTCATAAACGATCGGTGGAAAGGTAAAATCCGGTACATGAAATATTGTTTGTAAATAATATGTTGAAACCAGTGGCGTTGGAATAGGGTAAAGGGGAATGAAGATAAATGACAGAAAGATAAAAATGTTCTTGTTTTTTTGTTACTTTAAAAAGTGTAAGCACTTTTTAAAGCCAAACGGTACGAGAGGGCGAAAAAAATAATACTTTGTTCCGAGCAGTGGTGTAGTCGTAAATTAAACAGTGCCAGAAAGCTCCAACCTGGATAGTATTGTTATTGTTCGGGGGGGGGGGGGAAGGACAGAATGGAGCGAGTGATAGGGAGGGTGAGCAGAGTATCACTTGAAAATCAAATATTTTTTTACACTTAAAATGAATAATGATTTTATCTAGGTATTTAAATCGCAAAATAATGAAATGTCAACAATGAAACAATGCATCCTTTGCGGTTATTATTTTATATTTAAATTTTTATTAAACATTAACACGATGCCTGTTATAGTTCAGAACGAAATGAATCAATGTAATGAAAATATTAAGGACTATTTTTTTAAAATTTATGTCAATAATGTGTTATGTTTATAATGTTATGTTAATAATGTTAGGTTAATAATGATGTTAATAATCTATAATAAAATTAAGTAATTTTAGTGTGTAATCGTGATATGGGTATGAAATATAAAGAATATCAGTGTAAAGATTAGACAAAGACCGTGCTGTTTTAAGGAGGCATTTTATAATTTTTTTCCTATTTTTTTCTTTTTTTAAAAAATAAGCGGCGTTCCGGCTCCACTACACCCCCTGGTTCTGAGCGGCATTCATACTTGCTACGCCACTTGTTGAAAAACGTACATTTTTTCTAATTCATCTTATTTATTTCTTGCCTTCTGAACTGAAACCTTAAAAAAATTTACAACGAAGTAAATTCATAAAAGATAATGTCATGAAACATTTATGAATAAAAAGAAATGTTTAAGTTAAACAATTTATCGCTCCAACTTTGCATAAACGTTGCATATTTTAAGTTTCATTTCAGCATAATTTTGAAACATTATCGCTGAATTTCCATTTTAAAAACTAACGCGTGATGATATTGCTTCTCGTGTGAGCCATTAAAGACCTCGGATATTTCTCCAAGCTGCGATTACTGATCGTTAATTATCGCCGAAACTTTTATTGCATTCTTCCCCCATCTTGCTTTTCGAGATATTCTCATCTTATTTAAAATGTATTAAGTTTTGTAAAATGGTTATTACTTTTAAAGTTCCAAGATTGATGTTAACTAGGGAAACCAAACTTTTAAATCTATACCTAGGAATTTTGTATTCGGTTGTTATTCTTTGAACAAGTTGCTCTCTTTTATTTAAACTAGAACTCGTTAAAATTTTATGACTCGTAGTCCTCTTTTCTACAGAAAAATTTAAAATCGAGTAAATATGAAAGCAATAAATTCATAAGGAAAACAAGGAAAATATGAGATTTCATGAGATTTATTTGGTTAAATGGTTTTGCTGGCGAATACTGATGAATCTGTAAGATAAAAGTGCTCTGGTACGATTGCGCAATAGGACAGCATCCACATTTTAAAAAACATCGGTTTATAGATTCTCAAAAAACAACTGATTTATAGATTCCTGTACATTGATAGAAATCTGCAGAAATATTTAATACTAGCTGATAACCCGGCGTTGCTCGGGATTCAATATATATTATCTCTAACTTTCCCCAACGAACGTAAATATCCTTTCAAATCTAGTCTTTTTATTACTTTATAACAGTACGGTTTGAAAGAAAACGCGAGAAGTTTGGAAAAACGGCATTTATTTTAAACCTTTAAACAATAAACCGTATTACTAATATAATAGCCCAGACCCTCCGGTTACGCTCTGACGTCACCAACACTAAAACTCGCGCCATAGCACTGCGAGACGTTAAACAGCATTATTTCATTGTTAGAGAACCTAAATTTCAGTAATTTTAAATTTAAAAGAGTAATTGTAGTTCTGATTTCAAATTTAATAGCTCTGAAATAGTGAAATAAAATTTTCTATCGATTGATATAAAATTTATCTCGCTGTGATCATTAGTTCCCGAGAAATGTTAAATTATATTAATCATGTATTTCAAATTAATTTCCGTTTTTTAATAGAAAGTAGTAAATTACGTCAGTGGTATATCATGCGCGTGATATAGTTTGGACGCCACGATGCATCTAATTATTTATTGCAATAGTGATATAATTTGATAATATTTTTGGAAACATTTTGACAAGCACAGAAGTGCTTTGTTTTGATTAGGATTTCGAAAAAGAATTCCTTTGAAATTTTAACTTTTGACTAACGTTTGACAAGCTGAGAATTTCACGGTTTTTGAATTATAATAAAATTGTTAAACAACGAAAAATACTTCACACGGAATGTTGTTTACCAAGAGGTTTTTTGAATAAAGAAATATGTAAATAAAAAAATATTTCCTGTCATAAAACATATGTTTATTTTATTTGTTTATCCATCGATGTTAAACATTTCTCTCGCATATATATCTGTTTAAACACGTCAAATTTGACGGGAAATCTCTCGAATGAAGAGGCAATTTGCACCCCTCATACCATGACAGGTGATTTACCCCGCGCTGCCGATTAAAAATATAAACTTAAAAAAATCTTTAGGACGAATAAAATGTCGATAAAGATATGCGTTGCGAAATAAAACAAACAACGTTCGAATTTCTCACTTAAAAATCTAATTCAAATTTTAAAATAATTTTTACGGCGTTAGCTCCCTCTCGTGCTAATCCATCATTGTCCAAATTTGGTCGCCTTCCAACGGTGTGTGAGTGCATAAAGAACCGAAAAACGAACACGCACATATTTTCCTCTTTTATATATATAGATGCTTTGTTAAACTTTATGATAATATTTTTTACAATAACCAATTCGCTGACAGATTTTTGAGTAATTAAAGAAATCTATAAATATTGGTAAATAGTTTTTGCTGTAAAGAGAAAATATTTAATTTTAAAAAGAATTGGGTGGTAATCATTTACACTTTGATTCGAATTATATTGCCATTGAAAAAAACCCAGTTTGTACCTGTAAAAAATATAATGCACGAAGGAGAAAGTATTCCACCATAATTAAATTTATTGAACATGAAAAAATAGTTCAATATTGAACAAATATGATGCGTGGAGGAAAAAATATTATCACTCGTATTAATTACTTTGCACTTTGTGCACATCGTTGCGTCTTCAACCTCTTTTTGCATCATTCAAACTGAACACTATTAATTTTACCTGATATAATTATCTGATATAATTAGTGACCTGGTGATTGAATTTATTAAAATTATTAATTATAATTCAAGTCGTAGAAACAGAAATTTTCACGTACTTTTTTCTTTTTATAAAAACTCAAATCATATAGATGAACGACTTTCGAATTGTACCAAGTGTAAAGTATCAAGTTTATACGCAATGTAATCGAATTGTAGTTCCATATACCAAATGTGTAAAGTATTAAATTTATGGTGCTAAATATTCGATTTATAGTTTTAAGTATCAAGTGCAAACTATTTAAACTAAAGTGCCATTATATATTTCCCAAAATCATTTCATGAAATTTATGGAATGACAAGTGTATAGTCTGTTAGGAACATTTACTTGTATAAATTGCTAAAATTATCTTACTTTTCTTTAATAATAATTCCTTTATTCCATGGGAAATGAAAATTATTTTAATGATTTTATTCTTTTTAGAAATAAACAAATTTTGGACTTTAACCTTTAGTTTGTGGGAGGAAAAAATTTTAAGTAGCATTTTAATTCGGAAATTTTCACGTAGAAACAGCAGAGTTTTTGTTCCACTTAGGCATCAGAACGACAGATCTGGGGCCCGCATGATCAGTCTATGGGACTCCTGTTCTTGTTCATCCTAATTAACTAACAATCTAGCCATCACATGTAGAAGATACAAAAAAACAGAGGAAGAAAACTGTCTACAAGCTGAGTAGAGACCCTACAGATCAGCTTCGCGAGAAGAATGAAACTCTAAAACTTGACATTCACGGTCAGACTGTTCCACACCATTTGGAGCGCGTCGCTCCAAAACGCGTCGTCAATGCCAAAATACGATGAAAATTGGCGCGGTGTGGTCGAAGTGTTTCGATTTTCAACCTTCCCGTTTTCCATTTGGCGCAGTTGGCCATAAAACTGAAATACGATCGTGGGTAAGGGGGAGCGAGGCTCTCACAAAAGCGAAAACCGAAGCTCTCACGAAAAAGCGGGTATAGGGGTAGGCACAGTAGCCCTAGTAGATTGAAGTGACCGGTTGTGTGGTTTGCATGGAGCCTCCACGAATGACCCAGCTTAAATGGATAGGATGAAAACTGGAACAGCCTGGTGAGACTCTCTCCAGATGGTATGGGACGGACCTACCGTGAAGGTCTAGCTTAAGCTTGGAGACTTGAAGTGCGTGGTACACAGAGACAATCTGAGAAGGTGGGAGTCGGGAATCGGAGTGATTGGAAGTAACTGGATTTGTGTTGCATGGAAGAGTCGTGAATGACTTGATTAAACGGATGGGCTGAAAATGGAATAGCATTGAGTGGAGCGATCATAAATAACTGACTTAACAACTTTGTGACGCAATAGTCGAAACAGCTTTACCCTGAAAGTGTATATCCGCTGATTCAGCATTTGTGGTGGTGATTCTAATCACACTTGGTCGTGCGTACCTAGCCAAGTCCATGAGTCAAGACTCTAGATAAAAGGACGGTGGGGCATCTTCTGCTGGTCAAAGCGATTCCAATCGCCCGGATACTACTTGAAGTAGAAATTTGACTTGGCTTATATATATGGAGATCAGTTTAGCTTCTTGGAGAACTTTCAGGAGAAACTGGCTCATATATTTGCTTCGGGAAAACGAACAAATCTTTCGAGTACTCTATTCAACAATAGCGAGTGGTTTTCTGTCGAGTACATCAGTCTGCTAGTTTTTGAATACTGCTGGTTAAGAGCATATCCAGAAGAGAAAAACCAACCTTTTCCGTCTCCTTCGTGTTTCTCAGCCATGCCATGCCATGCCAGGCCATGCCTTACCTCACTAGATCACTGGTTGGCACAACCATTTTAGGGCATCGTAATGGTAAAAAATTATTAGTAGTAATAGTACTATTATTAATAATCCCTTGGGAGGGGTCCAACCAGATAAGGTTTACGATTAGGGTAAAAAAATTAAGTATCTTTTAGTACGCAGGGGTTCTCAAAGATTTTTCTTTTCCAAAGGCAAGTTAATGACGGAAAGATCAGAAAAAAGAACAGCTTTGACAGTGGCGTAGCGAGAGTAGGTGTCGCCCGGGTCATAATATAATTTTTCGCCCCCCCCCCATCATCAGTGGCTTAGCTTATGTAAACGGCGCCCAGGGCATGCTATTTTTTCGTCCCCTCATCGTATTTAACTTTAAAAAGTGACATTTGACATAAAGTATTAATGTTTTGTTAACATGGCCATTGGCGTAGTGAAGGTAAGTAGTTCCTGGGTCGTATAATTTTTTCACCCCAGTCTTCATTCGTGGTTAACAAGCGTGAACGAATTGCTAACCACTCACGACGCCCGGGACATGGTATATTTTTAAGACCTTTAATCATATTTTGCTTTAAAAATGACAAAAACGCAGAAGTGTTTTAATTCACTTCGTCCCCTAAACTTGGCTCAGGGGGTATCTATATTCTATACCCCCTTGTCCCCCAGTTGCTAGGCCACTGAACCTTGGCTCAGGTTAGATGTTTACGCAATTAAAAGAATGAATTTCACAAATGAAGACGCACCGAAATTATTTTCGAATGCGCGTTTGTTATTTTCAGCGTTTAATCGTGCACTGAAGAATAAAATATATCATGAAAACAACAATATGATCCTTTTCACTGAAAGATATATCGAAGTTATTTTTTGATTGCAGCTGTCACAGAAGAGACGACGATTTATTGCTCCCACTTTTATCTCACAAAAAAAATATTAAGAAACGATTATATCGTGGTGCCACCTATGAACATAATCTGCCTTATATTGCGTTTTTTTTTAATATTTTGCGTTCCTTTCCTTTTCTCTTTTGTACCTTTCAAATACTGTAAAGTGTTTTTTTTAATTTAAAGATACTGGAAATATCCTATAATAAAAATATGTTCTCTATGGAGTGGATAAAACGTGGAATGGAAGAAATAGCAGTGGATGAACGGTTAAAGAATATAATCGATTCCAAAAATATATTCTTTATCGGAATAGTTCTATATAATCAGCAGATCATAGATTTTTATGAGAATTTTTCTTAATTCGTTCCAAAACTTCAATACCAAATTATATAATTTCTTAACTATGGTTATTTCCGTGCAGTGGTGAATCCACGGGGAGGGGGCTAACGGGCTACAGCCCCCCCCCCCCAGAGCCAAACCAGAATTCTTGATTTAATTTAGCATCATTACAACTGTTTTTTCTTAATTTCTCTCTTTAAAAATATAATAAAAACGTTTCAACATTGCTTTCTGGCTTGAAAAGCTCGAAAATTTTGCTACTTTTGTAGTCATTCCACTTGTACTTGTAGCATTGACGCGGTCGAAGACATTTTTTGGCAAGTTATTTCATTGTAATTTTTATTAAATTATCGAAAGTATTGTATTGTTCTTTACTTAATTTCACAGTTATTCAGGTAAAGTTAAAGGTTTTGGTTTTTACTTTGTAGCAAGAGTTTGACATTCATCACGACGATACAAAGTTTTATGACCTCAGCCCCCCCCCCCCCGACCGGAATCCTAGATTGGCCACTGTTTCCGTGTAATAATTATATCTTTTAGTTGATTTCTATGGCGAGCATCAGTGGCGAATCCAAATTCGGGTCTGGAAGGGGAAATGTCATAAAACATCATATGTTTCAAATATCAAACTATGGCAATATCAATAATAAAACACTTTAATTTTATAGACTTTACTCGTCTGTCAATAAGAATCATAAAAAAACAATACAATGCTTTCGATAATTTAATAAAAATACAATGAAATAACTAGATGTCTTTGACCGCGTCAACGCTACAAGTACAAGTGGAATGACTAGAAAAGTAGGAAAATTTTCGAACTTGTCAAGCCAGAGAGCAATATTGTCACGTTTCTATTATTTTTTTAAAAAAGAGAAATTAAGAATAAACAGTTATAGTGATTTTAAATAAAATCAAGAATTCTGACTTAGCTCTGGAGGGGGTCTGCAGCCCGATGCCCCCCCTCCCGGATTCGCCACTGGCGAGCATAGTTCTTCACACGACACTCTTTGTAGGTCGCATAATAGTGTGTTATTTTCAATAAAAATTTTGAGAAATACTGTTGAAAATTTAGAAAACAAAAAATTAACTATGTAGTGTACATAAAAGCTATGCATACAATTATTAGACTGTTCTTTGAGAAATCTTTTATAGAAGTATAAAAATCATAACTTTCTGTTTTTTTTCTTCGACTCGTTTTCCTTTCTCTTCTATTTCCTGGCGAGTTCGCTGCTGTCCTATTTCCATCTTTCTCAGCGGCTTTAAGCAAATAAATCTGCTTTATTTCAAAATTGGGTTCCACAATCACTTGAATCTTCGTGACGATATTAACAACTTTGAAATGCGTTATGATTATATTCAGGACTACTTAACAGAGTGTAATGATTTAACATTTAACCCTTAACATTTTAACGTATTGTTAACTTGAGTTGTACCCGAATCTATAGTATGAGGCATAAGAAGAGCCATGCCTTCTAAAGCTATATGTATGTTTACACTGGAACAATCGATGGCCAGATTTAAAACAAAATAAGGTTTGGACACCGACTTGCCGGTGTGACTTCTCTTTTGCTATCTCAGCATGCATGATAGAAAAAGTCTATGAATGTCATATCGCCGACTGGTGATGAGATTTCGTTGTTCTGCTGTGGCAAACGATTGTCCCAAAGCTGGGTAATTAGTGTCCCAGCTTTACCCTATGATTTCTAAGAGCCTCGGAACCCTGGAACGTTAAAATACTGAAACGCTCGAGTTTCTCTTCCAAAAATAATAGAAATTTCTTAAATATCACAATGATAGCTCATATTCTTAAGGGGTTGATATACAAAGCATAACTTTTCTAAGCCGATGGCTTTTAGGGGAATTTGTACAAGGAAATGGATTCGGCTCTTCGTTTCTCCAGGCGAACTACTCTAACAGACAAAACACACGCCTCGGATAATTCGAAGAACTTAACGAAGGAGGATGCAAATTACGCAAGAATATTTGGGCGTTTCGGGCGATCGCAGTTCTTTGTTTGAACGGATGTTTCGGCCGCTTCAGTACTGAAAGAATTAAGCGAAAATAAAGAAAGACCATTTCTAACTTTATTAAAGGAGTTACCAGTTGTGCTACATAACCAATCTTCAAAATCTCGGAATGACCATAGAGTAAAAGAAACGTAAATTTTGTGTTTAATAAATATGTTTTACTTCGAAATATATCGAACTATTGTTAAATTATCTGGAAGCATAGTGGTAATTAAATTCTCAGACCTTTCGTTGCATTTCATAGCATGCCTCCACCAATGTGTTAATGCAGATGGTTTAAATATTACTGAAAATATTCATAAAACATTTCTAAATTACTTTAATTCTGAAAAACTTTATTTTAATTTATTCATCTAAAGCTTTAATAAATATAATTGGTTAAGCTTATAAGCATTGTGGAGCTTAAGAATATAAATTCAAACGCATATATTCTTACAACAAAATATTGATTTATTCCAGTTTGATCGGTGGAAATTTCGCCTCAGCCACGGTTCTCATTTCTTTTGGTGCTCTTTTGGGTAAAACAAGTCCATTACAGCTGGTCATCATGGCCATTCTGGAGATCACAATATTTGCTTGCAACGAGCATCTTGGACTTCATATTTATAAGGTAATTACTAAGTATATGTTTGTAAGCTATCTAATAACCAGCGGGAGTGGCCTCCCCGAAACTTTCTCGCATACGACCAGTAATGTGGGGTAGGTAAATATTCTTGGGTTGTTTACCCAAGGCCTGGTTATTTTGAGAAAAAAATTATGAAAGGTGATTTGCAATGAAACATATTAAATTCATGAATTCCCAAAAACTTAATATTCTGCCAAACAAATTGCGTATGTTCTCAATTTTTACGCGCGCTGAGGTACCACAACTTTATTTAATGTTTTTGAAAACGAAATCTTACTACAGATATCACCGAAGATTTCACTATACCTTCCATCTGGAGAATGTCAGAACGAAGTTTATGTTCAGGGGGTTGCCATAATTTCTAAAGCGCGTGTTTGCGGCTCGCTACAATTTCCTTCGTAGACCGCCAAGATGAAACGCCAATCATACTAAGTTGAGTAAAATAAGCGAAACGCTCGCCAACACACAGTCGCAATGTGCATTTTGAACCAAATATGAAATTTGAACACCTGTTTGACAGATTTGGCCCAAAAGTTTGTACGGACCTACATTCATGACGATAAAACTGTGTACCAAACTTTATCCATCTAGCTAGTCAAGTTTTTCAGTTAT
Organism: Araneus ventricosus; assembly: GCA_013235015.1. Classification (NCBI taxonomy): domain Eukaryota; kingdom Metazoa; phylum Arthropoda; class Arachnida; order Araneae; family Araneidae; genus Araneus; species Araneus ventricosus. The sequence goes on along the minus strand of BGPR01000003.1, from coordinate 279,914 downwards.
AGTGTTCACATGACCGCGGATATAGAGACAGACAGACTTCCCGTAGACGGATTTTTTTCAAAATTTTATAGAAACCTACAAATTATGTTTACAGATCACATACCAAATTTCATCCCCGTAGCTCTAATAGTTTTCGAGTTATCATGTTCACAGACACACATAATTCCAAAATTGTGTTTTTCGGACTCGGGGAGGTGTAAAACGTGGAGATTCGTCAAAATCTCGAGTTCGAATTTTTTGACGATTACAATACTTTCTCTTTGTATATACTTCGTATATGAGAAAGTGAAAAGGGTTAATATTTTAAACCCTTTCCTTAAAGGAGCTACAAATGCTGTACAAATACATTTTTACTTTTGCTTACGAGCTGATACATATGTTGTACCGATGAGCCATTTGGATTTGCCTTCCCTCACAGCACTAATCTGTTGGATGTATAATCACCGAATAGACATTGCTGGCACCCTTGTCCTATGTTATAGAGACATATGTGATGGATAAGTTGATTGTTGATGAGGAAAGACAATAATAAGTATTACTCCAGCTTAGACAATAGGGTCCACTGAACCTATCTTCTAACAACTTGAAAAGGAGTAAGAGAATGCATTTCTAGTTCTTCACTGAAGTCCCTGTCTTAAGGAAAAGATCTCAGATTTTTCACAACCGTAATCTAAATTTACAACCATGTCAAATAAGTGATCCAACAACAATATACATTTGCAAAAAATAACATAAATCTGAGAAATCTATAGCTTGAATAGAATTTCATTTACAGGTCCTATTGTTTGAAACTGGCTACATTTTTGCCAAAGAAAATATCGTTATAGACAGTATTGTCATACACAGATTTAACTGTAATTATGCATTATATCATCTTAAAAGTGCAAAGGGTTAAAGCATTTATCATACAATTCCAAGATTTTGAAATACTGCTGAACTCAAAACTCAGGTGAATTCAACTTAAAATAGATCACTAAAATACAAATGCAATAATTCATTAGAATTTAACCTCGAAATAAAAAAAAACAATACTGAAGACAAATTTGTGCTCTGTAAAATATTACATTCTTTTCTTTAACATTTTTAAAAAAATGTCTCATCTTTCTGTGAATGAGTATTGCTGACCAGACTAAATCTTCAGAACCAAACAAAAACCTAACTAAACAAAGGCCGCAGTGGCCTAGTGGTGATGTCTCAGCTTTGGGGCCGGAGGGTTCCAGATTCGAAATCCGATTCCACTTAATCCTGGAATGGTAACGTTGAATCAAATTGACTCCTGTTCCCATTCAAACTGCGAAGCTTGCGAAGTAAAGTTACCATTCCACGGTTAAGCTCCGCCGTGTATGTTGGCTTGTTGCACGTTAAATCATACGTAGGGAGTCAGACGTCCTCCTATTGGTGTGATGCGGAAGTTTGGAGAGGGAGTGCTAGCTCAGGTGTCGTCCTCGCCATTTGACCGCGGTTCAAAATTACGAGGTCCTTCCAAAAGTAGCCCTGGTGTTGCTTCAAAACAGGACGTTTATATAACTAAACTAAA
>BGPR01000003.1:229900-253070 GCA_013235015.1 Araneus ventricosus | reverse complement strand
GCACAGCTTCGATAGCTTTCAGAAGCTTTCGACGTGGAGTTTCTTCCTTGTCATCCATATTCTTTGATTATGTGGTAAAGTTTTCTCATGAAATGTAATATCCAAGGAAAATTATTCTCTAACATCAGTGTTACATTTTCGTGCGTTTATTGACGCCGTAGGTTTGCAGCTCATACACCATCACTTTAATTTGTTTCAATGAAGCGCATTACAAAAATTAAACATCAAGTTAATTTTATTTATCAAACATTAAACACAAACGCAAGTGCGTTATTGGATATTAATTAATAGAACTACATAAAACCACAGAGTGTCAATAGTAGCGAATATGTTAAAATTATATATTGTTTCATAAAATTTGTTTGGAAACATTCCCCCACACAAATTCCATAAACGAACTTTGCTGATTTTTCTTTTTTCATTTTTTTTGCCCTATTCGAACAGTACGAAAGTTCTCTCAGATAACCTATTGCAAATTGTCAAGCATAATTGCATAATATGTCAATTGATGCGTTTCATTGAAAATACGAAAGGTTACATTTTATTATCTTTTCTGTTTATATATAAACCATTTTGGTCTCCATAACGGAATTGATCCGGTTTGCGCAGCTCGTAAAGAGATAAGGAAGACAATAACTTTTAAAGACAATACGAGTAATAATTAGAGCAATCAAAGTTCGTCCGTTTCATTTAAGCTTTCGAATTAAAGACTGCCATTTACTTTGAATAGAGATACAGCATCAAAAAGGATATGAATGTTTCTGTAAAGGAAAATCTGCCAAGTATAGTGTTTGAAAGATCTGGAATTAATCCAGGACGCAAGATTCGTAATCGTCAGATTTTCTTGGTTTCAAACCATCCATTTTGGTGAAGGACTACACGCTCCGATTTTTGTGGGATAATAATGGAACAGTTTAAATACCGGGTAAGTCTCTAGTTTTTAGTTAAAAAAAATGCAGTGGACAAAATTTTACTTTGGTAGCCTCAAGTATGCCGGCAATGTGAATAATACGAAAAAATCCCGGAATTTCATGCAACATTTTCTAATATTTCTGTTTTTTGATACTATTTTATGTTTATTGTCAACATGACATTGAGAGTAATGGCTCTGTTTTTTATTTGGATTTGTCACAACCGCTTTAGCTCATTCTATTTTTTCCTATTATTTCTGTCTATTGTTAATATTTTCTGTTTATTTTCAACAGTAAATTAAGAGTAATGACATTGTGTTTTTCTATATGGATTTTTAACAAAACTTTAGCTCATTATATTTTTCTATATTACCTGTGACACCCATGTATTTTCTGTTTATTTTAAAAATGATGGCAGAGTGATAGGTTTATGCAACTTCTTTTGGTTGTCATATACTCTTTGAATCTTTACTTTCACCGTATGAATGACCCTCTTCAGCTGATTTTTTTAATAATCAAGATGCACTGGTATATTGGTTCTTATGATAAAGCTATAAAGCTCAATTTTCATAATTTTTTAGCTGTTTTTTTTCTTTTAACGTTTCGGCACAAATAATGTAAAACGCGTCTCTTAATGACTTCTTTCCCGTGTGTGTGTGTGTGTGTGTGTGTGTGTGTGTTATGCAATGAAACTATACCTTGAGTAATAAATGTTAACAAGACATTATGACATATCATTTTATTTTCAATTCTTTTTATGAGTGAATTTTGTTAAAATTTCTTTTACTTTTGTCTGTATCCCATAATCTTTTAACTTCACCTGGTAGATAATTTGTATAACTGGCCGTGTGTACATCTAGGTACAGTGAAACCTCTGTTAAACGAACCAGTGCCAGAAAGTCGAACGATATTTTTCATTTTTTTAATAAATACAAAATAGGAGACGCGAAGGCTTGTAGAAGGTCGTTATCGTCGGAAGCTGATCTTTTGTAACTCAAGAAGACATTTAGAGAAGAAAAAATAACACAGCTCCATTCTTAAGCACTTCAGTAGAGATGTGAGCAAATTCCATACACTTTCTCGAAAAAAAATATGTCACTATAAATGTGTCTGAATGTTGCGTGTTGCTGAACGGGGGAATTATTCTTTTGAGAACACTCTTAACCCTTTGAGCCCTACCCCGCCTCAAACCGCCCGTTCGACAGAAGCCGGACTCAGACGGTTTCGGGCGCCTGGGTGAATTTTTTTAGGAAAAGTGTAGTTCCTTTCTTTGTTGACAATTGATCGGGCAACCATAGGTGTCGACCTCCTGAAATTTCTGTAAAGAACGTGGCTATTCCCATTCCGTTTCTGTGAGCGAAAATTTACTCCAGGTTTGAGGCAATGGAATTCTCACTCTAGGCGGATTCAGAGAGTTAAAGAATCACTGGGATAGTGCAAAGAAAACAGCGAAAATCAGTAATATTTAAGAATCCTCTTATCAAAACTGTTCCGAAAAAATGCACGTAATAAATTTTGATAACTAATAAAAGAGTTTGTAAATTTATTACTTATTTTTACAAATTCGATTAAATAATTTTGGAAAACCTTGTCGAAAGAAAAATCATGATTTAAATCTAGCTGCGATTAACCGAGTTTCGATTATCCAAAGTGATCACTGTCGCAATCAGCTCGGATAATCGAAATTCTACTGTACCAATAAATCCCTGAACTGCCATTCTGTTCGACCAAATACCAGCATTTTCTTTGTGAGATAACACTGCCTAAAGTCAATAACACTAAAAAACTAATTGTATTAATAATCTAATCATAAATCAACAAAAACAAACTTTGATAAGAATTGCATCCCGTGGCATCAACTCACGAAAATAAATGTTATCGGACAGAAAACTTTAGGACGTCATATAGTAAACAAGATGGCTATTAACACCTTGAACAGTTACTGACACCCTAATCTTTCATTTTAAAAACATTCGACGGGAGGCTGTCTCTGCGAAACGGCCGCTGGGATTGAGGGGCGTAGACTTACTTACCTTACTCAACTGTGACTTTCTGTGACTAAAATAACTCTATGTGACTTTGAGCTATGACCTATACTCTATGACCTTTCTCTGTCAAATGAAACTAAAACCAGCTACTCATCTCAATTAAATCGATGGAAAGGACAGCTTAATTAAATCAACAATTGTTAATAATAATTAAGGACAGTTAATTAATCGATTACTCAACTGTGACTAAAGTATCTCTACGTAACTTTGACCTGTTACCTATGATCTATGACCTTTCTCTGTTAAATGAATCAATCTGAAATTAATTAATTATTTATCTGTTAAAATTCAGTTAATATACCGCTCACAACCGATGCGTGCGTGCGCATCGGTCGCTGTGACGTCATCAAAAATCTTCATCAAAGATTTTCACCAACTTTGGAACTCGACTTTGACTAAACCATAATTACAAATTCTAAAATTATTTTTGCAATCTTCATGTCTACCTTTCTCTATTAAATGAAATTAAAACCAACTCTCTGTTATTTGGTTCCGGAGCTATAAGCGTTTAACTTTACCACGAAATTCGACGTAATTCAACAATTCTTGAGTAATATTTCGCGAGAACGTAAGATCGATGAATGAATTGCCAAATGTACTTGGATAGTCTGCGTGCGCGCGCATCGGTTGCTGTGACGTCATCAAATTTTTTAGTGATTTTCTAATTTTGTTTCTTTGGATTTACTAATTTTATTTCAATTACCTTTGGATTTCGGTTACACATGCCAGTGTAAACGGTTCATTAAAAATTTCGTTCATTTATACAATAGTCTCATATTATCCCACATAAACAGGAGGCAGCGGTGGCTTAGAGGTAAGGTCTCGGCTTTGAGGCCGGAGGGTTCCAGATTCGAAATCCACTGATTTCACTGAAGATACGTCGTGTATTGGGCCTGTTGCACGCTTAATCATATGTACGAGGCCAAAAGTCCTGACTCCTGTTCCCATTCAAACTGCGAAGCCTGCGAAGTAAAGTTACCATTCCAGGGTTAAGCTCCGCCGTGTATGTTGGCTTGTTGCACGTAAAATCATACGTAGGGAGTCAGACGTCCTCCTATTTGTGTGGTGCGGAAGTTTGGAGAGGGGAGTTGCCAGATCAGGTGTCGTCCTCGTCATCTGACCGCGGTTCAAAATTGCGAGGCCCGCCCCTAAGTAGCCCTCGTGTTGCTTCAAAACGGGACGTTAATATAATTAAACTAAACTAAACTAAAACCCACATAAACTTGGATTGTAAATGTCGGATAGCTGAAAATTTCTAATAATAGGGAAAGGAAAGTAAGGAATTGAGTTTATTTAAATTACACTACACACCTTAATGTATTATACTTAATATCTTTCATGATATACTGCATTTCAAGATAAAAGAAGTCATATAATCAACAAACTTATCATCTAGACCTGTATTTAAAATATAAAACAGCATTAAATTGAATCTATAAACACAAATATTTATTTTTTTTCAAGTTCGCTACATTCATGCAGATCGATGTATTCTGGTTGCAGTACTTGAAGCTTCCCAATGCTTTTCATGGTATTTCAAAGCTATTTCGATACCATTTACTCCATCTTTATAAGTCTGGCTTCTTTCTAGTTGATCTCTGTCATTGTGGAGAAGCCGGTCTATTTCATTGTCCGTCACTCACGCTGTTCTTAGATACTCATATGTATGAACATCTTCCATTGGATCATGCTATCTAGAAATTTGCTATAGCAATCATTACTATAATCCCCAGTGTCTAATCGGCATAGAGTCTCCAACAACACTAACCTCACAGTCACCCATGTCATTATCCGCCTAACCTTGACGTTATACAAATAGTGAAACAAACACCCAGCTAACGTTAGTGAAAATACAGAATGTATTTTTCGATTAATGATTCTTAATTCAGAACTTATGTCGATTACATCGAAATGTCTGTTTATAAAAACGTATAACTTTTTTACTTTAATTATATTACATATCCTTTTCTTTAACCCAAACTAAAGTTTAGCAAGAGGTACATTCACAAGAAAAGTAAGAATTCGTTTAAAAAAAAAAAACAAGAAAACAATCGATCTAATTTTTATTTTCATATCTTGATTTCTTTGAAAGTATTTAGACGACAACAAAATATAAAAAATGGGCAGAATTATTTTATGAATTAAATTATATGAACCACAAAAATACCCACATTGTGCAAAGTCCAGCAAATTTAACTGTAGAGTTCACAAGTTAAACTGAACCAAGTCTATGTTTGCTCCATTTTGCACTAACTCTGCCATGTTAGTGTAGAAATACAGGGTTAGCCTAAATGATTCATCGGGTTTCAAAGGAATGTTTATTTACAAGTATACGACGTACAAAGACGGGTGATACATGAAAAGATACATACACTCACCAAGTTTTCTGGTACATACTACAAATGACCAGGTGCAGCTTTTCCGTATTGCGTAGGAATGCACGCTGAACGCTCTTAACCGAAGAACACTTCGCATATTCCAACACACAAAAACTCTTCTCCTGCATTGCCGCCATCATGTGCAGTGCCGCTACAGGCCTGCCATCTAGCGGGCACACGAGCCACAAGGCGGGCTTTTAAACTTGGGGAGTGTATGTATCTTGTCATGTATCACCCGTCTTTGTAGGTCGTATACCTCTCAATACACAGTGTTTTGAAACCCGATGAATCATCAAACTAATTAATAACTGAATGATTAATTAAACTAATTAATAATTGCTAACCCTCTATTATATTCCTTGTGTAATGATGATTCAAGTCCATCGTTAGGTTTGTATCCACCAGGCAGAAAGAACAATTAGAAGGCCACTGTTGTTATAAATTCAGCTTCGAGATATGCTTTCTCAGAAATAAATCTCATGGACTTGGTTCGTTTTATCTCTGAAACCTCCAATTATAGACCCAATTTCTTGTTTGTATGCATATTGATTTCACTCGTTTGAACTTTGGGTAAAACGGGTAATCTTCAGTATACTTTTAATGACATTCAGTAGAAATTGAATTAAGAAAATTTTATTCCTTTTATTGAATTATTCATTTCTAGAAGTTTTAGAACTCTTTTAACTAATAAATATTCAGATTTTAATTATGAATATTAACTAAAGTATCCATAATAATCGTTCTCTTATTGAGGATGCTTTACATCTTAAAATTAAAAAATCAAGCATAATTATCTTTTCTCAATAATTTATAAGGAAAGAAATGAGTTTACTTTTTCTATTTCGCAAAAATCCTTTATTGATTGACCTCATAAAAACCTTTATTTGATGGGGGGGAAAATATGAAAAATCAATGGAACTATGTAATCTAGAAATTTCTTTGAGGCTTATAATTTTTTTATCAAAAGTTGAACCAGTGTAAATTGGACATAGTTATGAAATCAGGAGCTAACCACCATATTAAGGATGCCAGAATCATTATAAAAACTGCACCTAATTGTGTTTAATTTGTCATCAAAAAATTGAACCAACTTCAACAAATTTCTCATAAAGCAATAGTTACTTCTGGGAATATGTAGCATTCGAATTTTTTCTGTAATGTTTTGATGAAACAATAACATCCTAAAATTTGAAATTGGTTCCTAGTTACATAATTACGTTCAGTTTTAAATTAATAATTTTTGTTAAAAGTTGCTTTTAATAAAACAAAATCTTAAAAAAAAGAATGGAAGCATATTTCAGACAAGACATCGGAATTACAAGCGAATAAATTTCATCAAACTATCACTTACGTGGTATAAAATTCCACAAAGATTTTCAATTTAAAAGGACCGTTAAGATCAAAACTCTGTGCCAGGAAGATACTGACATCAAAACTCATCAAACAAATATCTCATCAACCCAATTTGGAAAATAAAGATGAGTCTACTGACTATCATAGAATAACATATAGAAGAGTTTTCTGTTCAGTTCATTTGCGGTAAAGTAGAACTTCCGCTACACCCACCGACTTCCGGTGTTAATGCTATGTCAATGGAAATCTTTAAAATTTCAACACTCTGTTTGAAGAGGTTAATTAATTTTTAAAGTAGATTTTTCTAATGATATAGATTAAAGATATATTGAAAGTATTAAATTTGATGTTCTTATTGCTGTAACTCACAATAAAATAAGAGCCTAATTTCGTGTGAAAGGCTGCCATAATTGTTCGTTATCGCTCTTTTTGTCGACTTCTAAGGCTAGTTTGGCGGTTAAATTTTTAACCAAACGATTTAGATAATCACTGGCAGTTACATTAAAGAATTAAATGAACTGAATGAACAGAGAATTCAATGCTTTGTGTACTAAGAAAGAATTTGTTCGAACTTGGCCCTTGATACAGTATCCAAGCCGATTTGGCGATTGCTTACATTGAGGGTTACTTGAAAACAGTCTGTGAATCCAAATTAAACAAAACAAAAAACTATCCATATTCGGGTACCTTTAGAATTGTAATTTAAACAGTTAAATATGAAATATGTTCTAAATAACTACAATTAAATTATTCAACCATCAATATTAAAGTCGCTTCGAAATTCTAAAGATGTCTGATGTTTTAATTTAAATATACCAAGATTTAAAGCAGACGTTACATTTATTTAATTATGATGCTTTTATAAATCTGGAAAACCGTCCATTTTTGATGAAGGAGATTTATTCCTTGAAAGATTTTGATACATATGTACAAGATCTTTTTGCATCACTTCATGTTGAATTCAATTTAAAAATATATATCGGAGATTTTAAAAACGATAGAATATAAATTTAATGGAAAAAAAGTGATGCAAACGATTTGAAATCTAACTAATAACACTGTCCTAAAAAATCGTCTGGGGAGGAGGAATTTGGATAGAAGAAAAAGAATGAAGCATTAACTATTAATAAATGCATATATTGTATTTATAGTGTAGAGACTGAAAATAATCCTTGAGGTTTATATCACATAGTTTCCTAAGTTCATTAGGAATTTTCCTTGAACGTATATAATATTTTGCAGGAATTTCCTGAATATGGTGTTCGAAGCTATACAGCAATATTAAATTTGCTCGAAGATCCAAGCCAGACTTGTAGTTAGACAGGCTTATATTGTGTTAGGTAATAGAAGATCGATTTGTGTCTGGAATTCTACACTGTTCGATTACCAATTGGCGTTCTTCCAAATTGCCTCCTGTCACATAGCATCTGCTTCTGCGAGTTTTCCTATTTTATATGCTCTAAATATTATTCCTTCCGTTTCTACAGAAAAATATATAGTTTTATCAATAAAAATTTTTTTTTCACTTTTACTATGAATGCCGCGTGTTTATAAAAAAATTAAAATTTGTATGTATAATGAAATTGCGTAGCTGTATTTCATGGGTTTCCAGCACATGCATAATTTGTTTTTAAATTTGCTTAACATGAGGTTCACTGTAGTACAGAGGTTTCCAACCTGTGTTACGCGTACCCCTGGTGGTACACGAAGGACCAGTTGGGGGTACACGAAATCAAAGTTCGTAATGGCGGTAACAAGAAAACATAAGTGATTAAAGAAGTTAGAGAATTTTCTTTCTCCAAGTGAATACTTGTTATTTAATAACTATACTTCTTAAATATTTGATTAATAAGGAGTGTAATTTTTAGCCATCTTTATAAGTTAATGCGAAATTATTATAATACTGATTTCATTTGTTTTGAAGTTGAACTTAAACTATTGTAACCAGCGGGAGTGGTCTCCACTAAACTTTCTCGTATACTTTCTAAGTGGAGATTCGTCAAAATCTCGAGTTCGAATTTTTTTTGACGATTACAATACTTTCTCTCCGTATACTTCGTATACGAGAAAGTGAAACAAACAAACAAACCTAAAATCAAATATCTGTTGCCACGTTTAAAAAAATATTACTTTGAAGCAGGTGCGATAAAATAGGCAATGCAATGAATACTAAAGCGAAAATTCTGCTTTGGAATTGAATTCCCAAGAAAACAATTTATACTACCACAACCGTAACAATTGCAAAAGCGCGTAAATAAAAGATTTGCTGAAATAATTAGATCGATTTGAATTTTATTTACAACAATAAAAAAATTGTTGCAATTTATGTTTGAAAACATTATTTATTGTTGTAAATAAAATTTACAACAATAACAGATTGCTACCAGTACTTTGCGCATAAGAATCGGATTAAAAGAAATTGAATATGCAATTTGAACGCCCCTTTTCGACGGATTTGGCCCAAAATTTTATGCGGACCTACATTCATGACGATAAAACCGTGTACCGAATTTTTTCCATCTAGCTATTCAAGTTTTTGAATTATAGTGTTCACATGACCAAGGACATACAGATAGACAGACTTCCCGTTGACGGATTTTGTCCAAAATATTTGATAGAAACCTACAAATTATGTTTAAAGACCACATACCAAATTTCATCCCCGTAGCTCTAATCGTTTTCGAGTTATCGTGTTCACAGACAGACGCACAGACAGACAGGCATGATTCCAAAATTGTGTGTTTCGGACTCAGGGAGGTCTAAAACGTGGAGATTCGTCAAAATCTCGAGTTCGAATTTTTTGACGATTACAATACTTTCTCTTTGTATACTTCGTATACGAGAAAGTAAAAATGCAATAAAATACAATATTAAAAATAAGTCCAGCAAATGCTATAAATTCGAGTCATTTGACTCTTAAGCTGACCTAAGCCCTTAACATTATTGATAAAAACCTCTTTGCCTAGGCGGATGGTTGGAGGGGGGGGGAGGATATGACAGTAGGCGAAAATGGCTGAGGCAATCAAGACAGACGAATCAAGCCTAAAACATTATCATGCTTGGATGTTTCAGTCTTGAGGTTCGAATCTCTTTTAAATTTATTTTCCTGCGATAAGCGCAACGGATTTCCAAATTAAATATATCATGCGACCTTGAATTGACTCCATTTTTACTTTCTCGTATACGAAGTATACAAAGAGAAAGTATTGTAATCGTCAAAAAATTCGAACTCGAGATTTTGACGAATCTCCACGTTTTAGACCTCCCTGAGTCCGAAAAACACAATTTTGGAATTATGCTGTGAACACGATAACTCGAAAACTATTAGAGCTACGGGGATGAAATTTGGTATGTGGTCTTTAAACATAATTTGTAGGTTTCTATTAAATTTTGGACAAAATCCGTCAACGGGAAGTCTGTCTGTCTGTATGTTCGAGGTCATGCGAACGCTATAACTCAAAAACTTGAAAAGCCAGATGGATAAAATTTTATACGCAGTTTTATCGTCATGAATGTAGGTCCGTATAAAATTTTGGGCCAAATCCGTCAAAGGGTTGACTGTCTGTCGGTCTGTATAATCGCATACTTGTTCAGTTTTGAAACCAACTCCCTGCGCATGCCTACTAGTGGCAATGCCTGTGCAAGGAAGGGACGCTCCGAAACTTGGCAGTTTGCCGAAAACAAATTCTGGAGTGATTTTGTAAGGAAGCAAACATTTAGGGAGTCTCGCCAGGTCCTGTTGCGCAAAAGAATGAGCAGAGGATTTGAATTTGTTTTGATCCTTCAAACCATGCGTGGTTCCAACTTTGGTTTACTTGCGACGGAAGTTTATTTGACGTCTTTTATTATTCTAGTTTTCTCTACATGTGTTAGGAGTATACGAGAAAGTTTAGGGGAGACCACTCCCGCTGGTTACTTTCTCGTATACGAAATATACAAAGAGAAAGTAATGTAATCTTCAAAAAATTCGAACTCGAGATTTTGTCGAATCTCCATGTTTTAGACCTCCCCGAGTCCCAAAAATACAATTTTGGAATTATGTGTGTCTGTGAACACGATAACTCGAAAACTATTAGAGCTATGGAGATGAAATTTGGTATGTGGTCTTTAAACATAATTTGTAGGTTTCTGTCAAAGTTTGGACAAATTCCGTCCAAGGGAAGTCTGCTTATCTGTATGTCCACGGTCATGTGAACACTATAACTCAAAAACTTGAATAGCTAGATGGATAAAATTTGGTACACAGTTTTGTCGTCATGAATATAGGTCCGTATAAAATTTTGGGCCAAATCCGTCAAAGGGTTGACTGTCTGTCGGTCGGTATAATCGCATACTCGTATCTCATAAGCCCTTTGGCTTAGATAAATAAAACTTGATATCACGAATGCTAACATTAATTATAGATCTGCGCCCAATTTTCATCTCAATCGGTTAAAAACAGGTGTTCAAATTGCATATTTATTTCAAAATGCACATTACGACTGTGTGTTGGCGAGCGTTTCGCTTATTTTACTCAAGTTAGTATGGTTGGCGTTTGACCTTGGCGGTCTACTAAGAAAATTGTATCGAGACGCAAAACGAAACGTCATTCTGACATTCTCCAGATGGATGCCTGTGATTAACCAGAGGTATGCTGAAATCTTTTGTGATATCTATAGTAAGATTTCGTACTCAAAAACGTTAAATAAAGTTGTGGTACCTCAGCGCGCGTAACAATTGCGAACATACGCAATTTTTTTTTGCAAAATATTACATTTTTGGGAATTCATAAATTTTATATGTTTCATTGTAAATCACCATTCATAATTTTTTCTCAAAATAACCAGGCTTTTGGTAAACACCCCAAAAATATTTACTTACCAACCGGGTGTTTACCCACCCCACATTATTGGTCGTATGCGAGAAAGTTTCGGAGAGATTGCTCCCGCTGGTTCAAATGATGTAGAAGCAGAAAATAAATCAGGAGAATCTACGGATTTATTTTGAAGGTTATTTTGCAGGAAAATATTAAGTTTTGTCTAAAATATAATAAATTTTCTTAAAAAATGCATTTAGTATTAATTTTATTATTTTAGATAATATTCGTTATACCAGTCCAAAAGGGAACCTATTAAATCCACGATAGGTTAAAATAGGCTAGAATTGAAACAAAATAAGTTTAAAAATTAGATGCACCAGCATTGATTTTTAAATTTGAAACAAATTCTAAAAGTCATGAAACGTTAAAAGGACACTTTCTTACGACAACAGCACTGCTTACACATTTTCACACTATTAATAACCAACGGGAGTGTTCTCCCCTAAACTTTCTCGTATTCTTCCCCAAGAAGGTGCCGTTTCCCCTTCCCAGGCGTGGCTAAAAAAATTCGAACCTACTGTTACCCAGAATCCAATGACTATCGGAAGGTTTTTCATTATAGTGATTGAAAAATATCTAGGTAAAGAATCAAATTCGAAGAGATGCGTATCGATTTTCCGATCTTGCCGGCTCAAAGACAATCTGGCGTAATTCGCTCCATTCGCGTGCACAGAAGATTGCTTCAAGTATGCATGCGCGTGCAGATAACGGATTCTTTTCAAAAGTAAATTATACAGACCGATAGACAGTCAACCCTTTGACGGATTTGGCCCAAAATTTTATACGGACCTATATTCATGACGATAAAACCGTGAACCAAATTTCATCCATCTAGCTATTCAAGTTTTTGAGTTATAGTGTTCACATGATAGGAAGGACATACAGATAGACAGACTTCCCGTTGACGGATTTTGTCCAAAATATTTGATAGAAACCTACAAATTATGTTTAAAGACCACATACCAAATTTGATCCCCGTAGTTCTAATAGTTTTCGAGCTATCGTGTTCACAGACACACAGACAGACATGATTCCAAAATTGTGTTTTTCGGACTCGGGGAGGTCTAAAACGTGGAGATTCGTCAAAATCTCGACTTCGAATTTTTTGACGATTACAATACTTTCTCTTTGTATACTTCGTATACGAGAAAGTAAAAACATCTCGCAGTAACATTTGTGATATGAATCGAGTTTTTTAATACCATTGCAATTTATCTTTCAGGTTATATAATTCGCCGTCCGATGTTCGATCCTCCAAAGAAACATCAAATCTTCGATGACACAGATTACTGGGAAGTACCCGAAGAAGATCCTTGAAGGATGCGAAGAACATTGCAGCGCATGGAAGTGTCTCAGAAATTTCGCTAATTTATTTTTATTATTTAATGCTATCATTGCTGATAGAGCTGTTTTTACACTTGTATTACGCTTATAAGTGCTGAATCATTTTTTATATATAGCAGATTTTAGACACGTTTATTGTTTGTAAAATATTTTAACATCATTAGATTTCATTTTTTTTTCTTGTTCCAGCATCTATACGGACAATGTAAACAAATAACTTAAGTTTATTATTTTTCATTCATTACAAAAACGTTATGTGATTAATTTGGAATGATCTGTTTCAACTATTCAAAAATTAGGAATCAAATCAAAAAGCTTGCAGCAATGAATTTGTACCAGCCAATGTTTTCACGAATAGGGGAATCAATATCAGAGAAAAAAAATGGGTTCCACTGACATATTGTTGTTTGTCGGGTGGGTTTTCAAAAAGAATGATAATGAACTTACAAAGGTCTATCAGAAAGTAAAGTTACCTTTTTTTTTATTTTAGAAGTTTTAAATATACAACGAAGAAAGTGTAGCATATATAAAGGTGCATACGTACATTATTTTTTATATAATCTCTTTGTTTGTTGAAGCATTTATCATACCGGTAGTTCAATGAATCAAAGCCTAGATAGATGGATTCAAGAGTATTTTACCGGATTTTCCGGATAATCCGAATTTCTCGGAATCTGAACAGAACTCTAATTCCCGCGGTACTACTGTATAAGACAGTCAATGCTTTATATCGATGATAGTGCCAGTCAACTTGCAAATTTTAAAGTCCAGTTTAGCTGATTAATGGACCATTAAGTTGCCTCGCTTGCTTCTTCTTTTTCAGGTGTCTTCTTTTTCATCTCATAGATGCCCCAAAGTCCCATGGCTCCCTCGTGGCTGTCTACCTAGCACTGGGTTCCCTTTTTGTTACAATGACATCGGCATCCCTCTGCTGATGTTATGTGCTATCTAGCGGTTTCTTCCCACATTATTACTAAAATTTATGTTACTTCGAAAAGAATTTTAATGAAATTTTAATTTGAAAATTGGCTAATTTTATTTCAGCCAACGACAGTTAAGATACAATCTCTAAATAAATTTGTAT
Source organism: Araneus ventricosus (assembly GCA_013235015.1). NCBI lineage: Eukaryota > Metazoa > Arthropoda > Arachnida > Araneae > Araneidae > Araneus > Araneus ventricosus. Next base: position 239,094 of record BGPR01000003.1, on the reverse strand, counting down.
TGATGTCCAAAGAGATTATACGACCCGAGGCAAAAGTTTGGATTAAAAACGAATTCACATAGGTTTAAAAAAAAATATTTATCTAATTTTTTTTTCTAACACTGCTTCAGTTTGTGTTATGCGTATTCAATATTTATTACAACAAAAAAACTCAGGTCTATATATTGCAGGCATTTATTAGATAACCAAACATAATTAACACTGTCTCAAAAGTTTAGATAAAAATTAAATTAAAGCAAAATATCCTAAAATGAACATCTTAAAATATGATTGTTTTCTTTGTTTATTTTTATATAAATACGAGTTTCCATTGAAGAAACAAAATCATCGATAGATTGGGGCTCGATTTCATACCACCAGGGGTGGCGCCAGAGGGGGGGCCCCCGTCAGGGATGCTGTGGCCCCCTGTAGGGGAAAAATTTTGTATCCCGTCGGGAAAATTTTTGTACGGGGTATTCAACTGTAGTTGATAAATAATAATCTAGCGAAAATTTGAGACCAATTTCATTACACTTGTCCCCCCTGTCTGGCAAATCGGGCCTACCCGTCGGGCAAACTCTAGCGCCATTCCTGCATACCACACATTCTCGATGGATCTAAAAGCTCATTTATAACTATTAAGAGAGTATTATCTACTTTTGTCGTACACTTTAAGATAAATGATGCCCCAAAGATTCTCGATTGGATTATGTTAGAGTAGAGTACTCGCACATGTCATCATTCTGTTTCAGAAAAATCACTTCATATTAAATACAGCTTATTGGTTGTTTGATTAATAATTTCTGTTCGCTGTTTCACTGTCTCATTACGAATCCCTATTAGCGGCCTTTCAATCATTTCAGTCCACTGTAAAGTTTATAAGTTTCTTTCATTTTATCCTCACTCTGTATTTGTTTTTCATGTATGATTAAAGTGACCATTTATTTTTTCCTTCAAAACGGGACAGCTTTTAATTTTTAGGTAATATTATGTGAATTCAAGAAAACACGGTTTTTTTCAGTATTTATTTATGAATGAAAACAAGAGGAATAAACATTTGAAAATAAATAATTCTTGCGATCTTGCATTTTTCTGAAGAACACATTATTGCTTCAGTATATTTGGCGTTGATTTAAAGAAAAGAATAAAATTCTTGGTGGGATTTCTTAAAACTTATTTTGGAAGTTAAAGTTGCTTTATAAACTTTTCTAGCTCGTCCACAATTTATTCATAAGAAAAAAGACCCTTTCTACTTGTGCATTAGTGGCAGACCGACATAGAATATATTCAACAATGATACGGATGTCATATGATTCAAATTATTGGCGTGAATTTGTTTGAACAATTCCACTCAACGGTTTTCGGTTTAAATATTCCAGTGTTTCATTCTGTCACTTCATGCGGTGTAATGGAGTTAGAGCTAAGTGCGAAATAGGAGGCTTCTGACCAACTAACACATGTGTGATGTGTATAGTGCATGCTCTGTCGCCGGGCTACTAGACATTACAGTCGGATTTTTTATTTTTGGCACCTTTTTCTTTGAAATTGTTATCGTGGGTTGCTCTCTTTCGGAAAACGGGACATTTGGGCGTCTCGAAACTGTGCTTGGGGGCAATGGGACAGGCTACCAAAAAACGGGACTGCCCCATTCAAAACGGGGTGTATGGTCGCATTATGTATGATATACCTACAGTAAATAATGCGCTGCTTAAACTGCGATCATCGGACTTTGAAATCTTTTTAACGCAGTCATGTTTTACGATGAAGTAATTGTTGTTCCTTCTACAAAAATCACCCAACTTTAGGATAAAACATTTATTGACGCATACAGGGACATATAGAAGACAGCATTACACATTACAACAACTACGCACACAGCGAAGCACACAGCAAGTAAGTTTCATCGTTATGACTCGAAGAAGGAATGCGTTAGGGAAAAAGCGGCAGGCGCTGATTCACACAGATAATTCATGCGCGCAAGAAAAATAGTTCGCTCGCCTCAACCCAACAGTAATAATATTAACAGGTTAAGATCAGGAGTACATCCTGGCCAATCAAGAATACTTACATTTGCGAATTAATTCACATTTTTGTGCTGTTAGTGGTGTGAATCGAAGCATTGTCTTGCTGAAATTCCCACTAACGCAAACCCAGAATTTTGTTAAATACTAGCAGGTTATCCTTTCTCCGACTGCGATCTTAAGAGACCCTGGTAAAGCTCAGCGACACTTGTACATTTTAGTAAAATGCAGCCCGAATCATCACCGACCCACCACCTGATCTACGATTAGAAAAACACCTGCCTTTTTTGCGAAGTCGTGTCATTATGATGCCCAACACTATTACCCATTCAGATCCAATTTTTCTTAATCCCTACATATCACTGGACGTCACTTCGGCCTGCATGATGGATAGCTTCAAGCACACAAAAATGTATGCTCCTTTGTACTGTGGTTTCAGTTATGGTTATCTTCTCAATTTACAACGAAACATAATTCCCTTTTCTAGGATGTGTCTACATATCGTATCTGACAGTCCTGACGAATCTGAACTTTATGGACAGGCATGTATTAAGCAGTGGCGGGGATTGGGGGCAAAAGTAGGTGGGGGTCAAAAAATTTATAAACATCTAAAAGTAACCTGAGTATAGAGAGAAGACAACAAAATTTTAAAATTTAGCTACAAAATTAGCTAATTTTTCTGGACACTATTGTTTTTCGTATAATACATAGTTTTAGGCCAGACATGGGCAAACTACGGCCCGCCGGAAGGTTTTATCCGACCCGCGGATAGAATTTTAATTGGCCGGTCCGACGGAAATTAAAAGAAAATATGATTTATATATTATATATCCATCTCCTTTTCTACTTTGTTTAAATATTATTTTTTTTCTTCCTTTTTTTCAAAGGACTGATGATCTTTTTACTTTCTCTATTTTTGATCTACAAAACATAAATCGACGGAAATAGCAAGCGCAGACAAAAGCTTTCGGACTTTGCATTTTTCACAGATCTTCTTTCTCATTTGAACAACTTGAATGTCAAGATTCAAGGGGAAAATTAATTTATCGACGATATCTGGGCCCATCTCAAAGCTTTTAAACTAAAACTTAATCTGTTTGCTGGGCAGCTAGCTAAGAACGACTTGTCTCATTTCTCGAGGTTAAATTCAATAACCTCAGTAAATGAAGGGAAGCTTAAGAATTATGAAGATGGCTTGAAAAAACTGCATTTTGAGTTCGAACGCAGATTTCAAGATTTCAGTGCCATTCAAACAGAATTGGATATTTTTACCATGCCTTTCAACGTAAATTGTGAAGCAGTGAGGTCAGATATGCAGCTTGAATTAATTGAGTTGCAATCTAACAATCATCTCAAGCAGTCGTTTCTAAATATGCCAAAGTTAGAGTTTTACAAATCATTATCGAAAGTAAGTTTCCCAAATTTAATATCTCACTCCCAGAAAATCAGTGCTATGTTTGCTTCATCTTATATATGTGAACAAGTGTTTTAACTATGAACCTTAGAAAGAATTATTTCAGAAATAGACTGACAGATGAGCATTTAGCCTCGTTCCTTAGAATCAGTACATCTCACTTCGAACCTCAATATATGGAACTTTTAAAAATGAAATTGCAATTTTATTCATCTCATTAACATATTTAAATTGTAATACTTGTATATTGTTTTTAAAATTTTAGAAAAATTTATCTTGGCCCCCCAAACTTTTTTTTTCGATTTTTTGCCCGCGACCGAAAAAGTTTGCCCATCCCCGTTTTAGGCAGTTAAAATGAAATAAAAATTTAATTTTTTTCCGCAAAAAGTCGGGGTTGACCCTCCCCCCGAGTCACCGCCACTGCTCTTTAGACTTTGAATCTCCGATGATCGCGTTTCGCTTCTTACTTATTTCCAGTAGATAACACTCGATAAATAGAATTCTTCGAGCTATTCATGATTGCTGAAATTTTTGAAATGAGCTTACTTTTAGATTTTAACTTTTAAGATCTAATGATCGCCTCCGTCAGAATTTCTTTATTTCGGTAAATCTTGACTACAAAATGTTATTGTGTAGTGTAGACAACATAAATACATGAATTCTGTTAGGTCATCATTTTTAATCTACAAATACATGTGAAATTTCTCACAAACGTTTCATCATGTCTACACTTTTGCAACAGGCTAATTTTCGTTTTCATACATAATGCGAAATTTGAAGCTAATAAAAGAATTGTAGTTTCTAAATCTAAAAGTTGAAAAGTTGTTTTAATTCTGCTAAAAATTATTGATATCGCAACCGAATGATGTCAGTGTCTAAATTTTTGAGTCAAGCTGCACCTAACAGCAATGGTAAAAATAGACAAATGATTGAGATAAAAGATTTCCTTGAAAGACTGTTTGCTTTGTTACAATAAAAGATTAAATATATATATATGCTTTCCTTGTATCGTTCAATTCATTATGGAATTCCAGACATATTACCATTACAATAAATGGTAACAATGTCTCTATGAGCTATTTTTTCCTTTTTCATTCATTACCTGTTCCTAGACAAGTCACCATTATATCCAGATGGAAAACATTCTCGTTCCACTAAATCATCCCAAGAGCGTTGGATTTTTTTTATATTGTATATCCGAAAAAAGATACATCTAGTACTACAGTGAATACGGGGGAAATGTATATTTATTGCTAGAACACTAAAGAAAAATAATAAAATTATAATAATTGTGTTAGAATAATAAAAAGACTGCAGAAATGATTTAGACATGATTCAGATAATAAATTAATTTTTAACTTATCTGCAAAGCTGCTTAATTCTTTTTCTTTTCGAGTTCCTTTTTCAGGCAGAAAAAATGTTTGTGGTCGCCTTTTCGTTAAAAAAATCTTTTAGAAAATCCAAAATTGCATAAATTAAAAGAGAATAAACTAATTTAATTAATGATTAATAAAAAAAAGAAATATAATTGTAAATAGGGATTCAGCAAGCTTTAATTAAAGTTTTAAATTAACTTCTTATCATTTTTACTTTTTCTCATTGTAAGAAAGAGAAAGTATTGTAATCGTGAAAACAATCGACCTCCAATTTAAGGTGGATATCCACGTTTAGACCTCCCTGTGAGTCCTACTCTGAGATCACGATAACTTAAATACGAAAAGAGTTAGACAAACGAACTTTGGTATGGTGTTTTCACATTCAAGTTGTAGTTCTGCATCAAATTTTGGAGAAAATCTGTCCAAGGGGAATGTGGCTCCTTATCCTTCCATGCGGTCCCATGTCCATCCAACTGGTACAGTTGCTGTAATGGCTTCAGGAACAGGGTCATGGTGCGGCGTTCTATCCTTCCATGCGCATATGAACATGAAAACCCAAAAAACCCAATGAATTAGATCGATGAAATTTTGCACATGGTTTTATTACAAGAATTGTAGTTCTTTATCATCAAAGTTTTGGACCAAATCCTTTATAGGGTTGGCTGTCTTGATACCAAAATTATAGGCCTTAGTGAAATTTTGACCCATTTGGTCAAAGGTAAGAGGACTAGAAACTTGATTCATTGCACCATACGATGAAGATAAACACAAAAACGCGCCATATTATATAAGTGCATGAGAGGGTCTAGGGAGAACATTCTCATTTATTTCTTAAAGTATTGAAACATTCAAAAGAAAAACATTCCATATAAAACTTTTCCAGATATTTTATTGCTCGACGTGAAGTACCTACCGACAACAGTGAAGTGTTAACAACCAACAAATATCTCATTGTTTCAATCATGTTTATCTTTCAGCAAAAGAAAATAATTTTCCTTCTGGATTCAATGACGTTTAATTACATGCGATTCATTTAGTTTAAAAACATAAAAGAAAAACTCTTACAATAATTCTTGATCTGTTGCTTTGTTTGCTCTGAAAATCTACAAATAAAAAATCGATGTGGGATTTTGCAACTCTCTGATTATTTATTTCATACTTATTGCTGAGCAGAATAAAATGTGTCACTGTTTGCTATCAGATGAAAACTTCTGATCCCTCATTCACTAGTAAGCTGCCTCGTCTCACCCTTTCACTCAGGGCCCCTGGGGACCAGCTAAAATTTTGGCTGATGGTAGCAGGTTATCCTCCAATGTCTCAGTTAATATTGTGATGTTTGGCGACCATAGTGAAGCTCACAGACACTTGTATATTGCAGCTTTGTTATGAGATAAAAACCTCTGATCCTTCATTCACTAGTAAGCCACCTCGTCGCACCCTTTCACTCAGTTCCCCTGAGGGCCAGCTAAAAGTTTGGCAGATGGTAGCAGGTAATCCTTCAATGTCTCGGCTAGTATTGTGATGTTTGGCGACCATAGTGAGGCTGACAGACACTTGTATATTGCAGCAAAATGCGGCCCAAATCCTCATCCACCCACTACCTTATCAGAGATTACAAAAACACTGGCTTTATTTGCACAGGTCATTTCAGTATGATGCCCAGCCATCTAAAGTATTCAGATCACACTTTACTTAATTCGTAAATATCACCTGAACGCCACTTCGGCCCAGATTGGGTATAGTTTCAAGCACACAAAATCCCATGCGACTTTGATGTGGTTTCAGTTTTGGTTGTCTTCTCCATGTACAATGAAGCATATTATCAGTTTCTATGATGCGATTACGTATCGTATCGGACAGTCCAGGTAACAGTTGAACGTCACGAACGGACATTTGTTGGGTACTCTCTAGACTTTAGATCCTCCTATGATCACGGTTTGCTTCTTAATTGTATACAATAGACAATAGGGATGGGAAAAACTTGCCGGTTTAAACCGAAAACCGATTTTTTAACCGGTTTTTTCGGTTATTTTTTGCCCTGGTTTAAACTGGTTATTCTTTTAAAATCCAAAAACTGGGGGAAAAAACCGGGTCGGAAGATAGGCTCGATTTTACGTTCGACTGGACTAAAATCTACCAAGTTATAAATCTTTGAATTTCATCATCTTAGGCCAATCACCGACAACCGCTTCCTCGAGGCGTCTGTTGGTTGGCGGGTTACTGAAAGAGTCTTTATGAACAGATAAATATCGGCCAATGGATTGATTTTCTGCGAAAACAATACTAATAAAAAAATTTGTCTGCAAACGGCGAACCAAAAAATATTTATCTTTAGTCGGAAGTTCTGTGGCGTCCGAACGATTAGTATCTACATTGAATGATGTTGTTTCCGATGACAGGTGTCGACTCACGGATCAACACATTGCTGAAAGAATCTTTATGAGCAGATTAGGCCAATGAATTAATTTCTTGTGAAACAATGTTAATAAAAAATTTTGTCTTAATGATACTGACTTATTGCAATAATTACTCATTTATTATTATTACATATTGTATTAATTATTTACTTATAATCACGACTTATTACATTAGTTAATTATTGTATTAATACTTACTTATTGTACATTATTATTTATAAAAAATTCTGCCCACAAAAGTTGCTTTAAATAAAAACAACCGAAAACCGATTTTTTTCAAAAACAGGTTATTTTGAGCGGTTTTAACCGCCAGGTTAAACCGAAAACCGGGGTTTTATTTGCAATAATCGCCATTCCTAGTACACAACACTGGATAAACTAATTTCTTCGAGTGATTCATGATTGCTGAAATTTCTGGAACGAGTTTACCTTTACCATGGAATTTCCACTTTCTAATAATATCCTCCGCCTGAATTTCTTTGGTTCGAGAAATCTCTGCTGCGAATTCGAGATATTGTGTAGACAACTTAAATATATGAAGACTGTTAGGTCATTTTTTTAAATTTACATATTCACGTGAAAATTCGCATAAACGTTTCATCGTGTCTGAACTTTTGCAACAGGCTAATTTCTGTTTTCATTCATAATGCGAATTTTAAAGCTAATAAAATAACTGTGCTGTGATTATATCATTTTTAACAAGTTTTGTGTCTGTTGAGAAGTTGTTTTAATTCTGCTACAAAATTCTTAATATTGCAGCCGAATGACGTCATTATCTAAACTTTTGCGTCGTGCTGTATCTAACAGCAGTGTTAAAAATAAATAAATGATTCAGATAAAAGATTTCCTTGAAGGATTGTTTGCTTTGTTGCAATAAAAGATTCAAAAAATATCTCTTCGCTTTGTTTGTATCTTTCAATTCATTATGGAATTCCAGACATATTACCATTACAATAAATGGCAACAGTGCAGTTTATTAAAAATGAATAAATGATTGAGATAAAAGATTTCCTTGTAAGAATGTTTGCTTTTTTACAATAAAAGATTCAAAAAATATCTCTTCGCTTTGTTTGTATCTTTCAATTCATTATGGAATTCCAGACATATTACCATTACAATAAATGGCAACAGTGCAGTTTATTAAAAATGAATAAATGATTGAGATAAAAGATTTCCTTGTAAGAATGTTTGCTTTTTTACAATAAAAGATTCAAAAAATATCTCTTCGCTTTGTTTGTATCTTTCAAATCATTATGGAATTCCAGACATATTACCATTACAATAAATGGCAACAGTGCAGTGCAGTTTATTAAAAATGAATAAATGATTGAGATAAAAGATTTCCTTGTAAGAATGTTTGCTTTGTTGCAATAAAAGATTCAAAAAATATCTCTTCGCTTTGTTTGTATCTTTCAATTCCTTATGGAATTCCAGTCATATTACTATTACAATAAATGGCCACAGTGTCTCTATATGCTTTTTCCCCTATCCATTCATTACTGATTCTTAGACATGTCACCATTATACCCAGATAGAAAACATTCTCGTTCCACTGAAACATCTGAAGATCGTTGAATTCTTTTACATTGTATATCCGAACAACATGCATGTAGTAGAAAAATGAGTACAAGGAAATACAGGGAGAAATGTATATTCATTGCTACAACGCTGAAGCAAAATGATAATACAGTACAACCCCGGTTAACCGAACTAAAGGGGGGGCCGTTTCGGATAACGATTTTTTCGGTTAAGAAATGAACATCTATTACTATTTTGTATCTAATCGAGTATAAAACGAATGAAAGCACTGAATGACTTCGGTTAAGCCATGAACATCTATTACTTTTTTGTATCTAATTGAGTATAAAACGAATGAAAGTACTGAATGACTTCGGTTAAACCATGAACATCTATTACTATTTTGTATCTAATTGAGTATAAAACGAATGAAAGTACTGAATGACTTCGGTTAAGCCATGAACATCTA
>BGPR01000003.1:107486-228233 GCA_013235015.1 Araneus ventricosus | reverse complement strand
CAATGGAATAATTATCTAATAAGCCAATGGAATAATTATCTAATAAGCCAATGGAATAATTATCTAATAATCCAATGGTTAATAATTATAGTTAAATCTTTTAGCATATGTACCAATATACGACATATACAAGGGGGGGGGGCGCGACAGGATAATTTCGCGCAGGGCGCCGAATACTCTGGAGTCGGCCCTGTACATAAAGAATTCTTATTGTTTCAATCGTTTTTATCTTTCAGCAAAAGAAAATGTTTTTTTCTGGATTCTCGTTTAATTTTATGTGATTCATTTCATTTTAAGGTATAAACAAAAAAACCTTACCTAAATTCATTATCTGTTGCTTTGTTCTCTCTGAAAATAGGTAAATAAAAAAATTGATGTGGGATTTCGCGTAGCTCTGATTATTTATTTCATACTTATTGTTGAATTGAAAAAAATATATCACTGTTTGTTGTGAGATGAAAACCTCTGATCTCTAAAATTAACTTTTTTCTTTCTTTCGTCTGTTTCTATCTTTCTTGCAATCAATCAAAACTTGTTTTCAGTTTTTATGAAAACGATTTTTTGTTTTAATATTCCTTGAAAATCCTTGTAATAAGCAAAATGTTATTTTCCCAACCTGTTTTTCTGTATTTGTGAGAGATTCTCATCTTGTCTTTTCTTTCCCCATAAAATAGGTTATATAAGTTCATAACTCAGATATAAATTAAACCATGAGCTCGTGATGTCAAAGTATCTTTTAATTACGAAATGCAAAAGATTAATTGAATCACTCATGCAAGGAAACTAATCACGATTTTATGATTTCGGGCTCACTAGTGAAAACCGCGACTGAATAAATGTATTTTGCACTGCAAAATTGAATCGCAACACTTTAAATTTTTGAAAAGAATAGTTCTATAATTTCTTCAATATTGTTCTTCGAAAACACACATATATAAAAATCTATGTTTTAAAGCTTGCTCCCAATTGAATTCATTTCTATGTCTTTTTTTCAATTCCTACTGTTAGTTCACACTCTCCATACATATATTTATTTATATATCTTGTTCAAATTTTCAATCGTTAATAAAATACTTTTTATTCAACCACTCAAGTTCAAATACGTTTTTTTAAACTTGTAGTGGATGACACTTGATGTTAATACAGTTTTTTCAAATATTAATTCATTAATTAAATTTAATTAATTAATTTTAGTTTTATATGGGAGAAAGCATATGTCGCCTTGAGTCGTTTGGTTCGAATTTTTCTCAACAGATGGAGCTAGGTTTGCCAGCTTTTAGACCTAATATTCTTTGTTTTCTGGTATGTTCACGAAGGCGTCATTTTTTCATGTATTTTTGTCAGTGACGAAGCGTGTAGATCGCTGACCTAAGTAGGATTAATTTTTTTATATTACTTGCTTAAAATCATAAAGTATTTCGTACAGTTAAATATGAAGATATATCATGCTGCAATTCTTTTTTGCATTTTAATTTAAATTTTTGTTGATGGTGGTAAAATTTCGTTGTTTTATTTTTTTTGACTTAAAACCTTTAAGAACACTGAAAGTAACCAGTAAGTAAAATCTTATTCGTCCACCGCTCACCATCAACGTAATCCATGCAAATGGAGTCAATTCATACTCACGTCAAAGGAATTGAGCCATTTTAATTTCGAAATCCATACAATTTTTCAGAAGAATGAAAATACAATGACGCACAGCGAAAAGCAACGGCAACGTAGAGCTGAATATTAGATGATGGCATGTGCCGCAGTTACGTTCCTCGGGTTGTAGGGTCCGGACCAGATTAACCCTTTCGCGTTCATTGGTTTCGCAGTGAAACCACACATTGAGTATTTTTTTACTGCAGATTGGCAAAACATAATGCAATTTTTCTTTCCTATCTTATGAGCCATATATATAGCCCAAATTATATAAAAAAATTCTAGTTCAGTACCTTTAATTTTCACAAAGATATCGTACTGAAAGAGCTAAATTGCTTTCTATCTCTAAGAGAAACAAAATGATGAGGGTTCTTGCAAAAATTCATATTTTTTAAAATTGAATCTTCGAAAGTAATATTGAATTTTTTGAAAGTTGAATATCCTGAATACTCACGTATACTTACAAATTAAATACATAATTTAAATTGCATTTTGATTATAACTTATTCGGAGGGAAAATAGCCTGTTCATTGATTTCACTGTGAAACCTCAAATTACTTGAAAATAAAAAATGAATTCTTTTTTCCTTTACATATTTATCATCATCTACATGTCTAATACTCATTTTTGAAATAAGTTTAGTAATTTTCAAAACGTAACATATAGTGAACTTGAAAGGGTTAAGCTCTGTGGGGGCCCTTAGGCAATGCAAGTTATGGGCACCCCTTGTCCCTTTACCAACTTCCAAAACCGGAAACCGGATTTTTTGTTGAATTTTACTTATTCTGTATATAAGCAGATTTAAGTAGCAAAGTTTGAAAACATAACAAAACATTCAATTGCAGGCCACTTTCAAGAGTGTTGGTTTCAATATCTCGCGTATTAAAAAATTAAAATTTAAAAATAATTTTAAACAAAATAGTAAAAAAAAATCATGAAACTTTTTCTACAGAATTAAATACTATTTAATTATGGGATCGGAAATTTTTTTAAGTAACAAAGCAGCATATTTTTCACAATTATACTAGCATATTATAGCGTTTATAGAACTAGCAGAAGGTAATTAATTAGGAATGTGGCAACTTGATTACAGTAATCCCCAGAAAGGGAAAAGTAGAACTGTCATCCCCACCCCTGCAGGGATTCATCCTCAGATTTCCTTTGACCCTACCCCCGAGCGGGTGTAGATTTTGATCCGGCTCTAAGCCATGTAATTTCAACTTGTATATAGTCGTCACTATATGTTACGTTTTGTAGTATGTCGTAGTGGTGTTGTGTGTGTCAATAAAACCATAAAAGACAAATTTGTTCATTATTGGATGTATGAACTACACATGAGAAACCCTTACAAGGAATATTGTTCGAATAACATTCCAAAATTTAAACGATACTTGATGCTAATGTGAATAAATTCGAATGCACGGTCTTTGTAAATTAAATGAAACTACAAAATTAAACTACCCTGAAAACACCGCGAATAACCCCTGAAGCCTCGGGGACCCCTAAAGTTGCGGGGCTCATAGGCAGTTGCCTACCTTGCTCGTTTAATAATCAGGCCCTGCGTAGTGTGAATCGACTTCATTTGCTTTGAGTTGTTGCCACAGATACTTCTGCAAATTATATATAAACATTCCACATAAGTATATTTAAAATAAGATACATTATATTTCTTTTAATTTATGTTAATTTTAAAAGTGTACTATTATTGAGTTCTGACTGCAAACAAAAGAAGAGCTTCAATGTCCAGAGCATTTTACATGGGGGTAGGAGGAGTTATGAAAGATCTTCAAAGATAGCGGCATAGCAAGGCTATATTGATACCCCTAGCGCCAAGTTGGAATGGAACACCACTAAAACAGTCGCTAACTATCAAAGCATTATGAGCCGCGATTTTTTTCAGTAAGAAAAGCGGACTGTAGATTTTCCCATAAAAAGAGACACATTTAAACATAATTTATTATACAAAGGTATAAAAGACTTTGAAACTATTTTTGTATCTCAACTGAGTTGCAATGGGTTTGTAAATTACAGCTCGTTTAGCAACTTAAGACTACCAGGTAATGTTTTCAAAACTTTGGACCAATTCTCTTTAAGAAGTTACCGTCTATTGAGAGTCGACAGTGCATTTTATTTTAAGAATATTTATGAATAATGTTATCATCGCTTGAAAAAATATAAAATTTATATACAGATCTCGAAAAGAAAGAAAATATTTTCAAATTGCGTAGTTCATATTCGTATTATTGTTTCGTAATTTGATTTATTGTTTGAGTAAAATTTTCAAACAATAAAATTCTTCTTCTGAAAAACATCATTTTGAACATCCTTTTCTAAAATGCAAAAAAGGAACGTCTAAAGTTTTTAGGTACAAATACACATAGTTGGTCCAGAAAGAAACCGAATTTTAAAAATAAATCAATAATTGCTTCGAGTACCTTTTAATGAAACTTGTCTCCTTCTAAGTATTTTCCTCTTCTATTTATACACAGCTTCTAACGTCTCTTCGATTGTAGAAATGTCTTTTGGGAATTCTTTTTTGGAATCGTATATAACGCTCGCAGTGCTTTCTTCTGTCTTTTCAAATCACCAACTTCTCAGAGTATTTTCATCTTTGAGAAAGAAAGCACACAGGGTCAAATCTGTAGAGTTATGATCTGCCAAGGTTTGGAAAATTTTGATCTTCATTTGAACGATTCAGCAACTCCTAACTTGTGACACGATTCAATTTTGCTAATGACGAAGTAAAACCCGACGTATCTGTAGATTATCAGACAAAATTATGTGAGATGACATTTTGCTGAGGCCTATAAATTTAAACGATGATTTGCACAAAGCAAACTTCCGACATGAAGATAGCCCGTTTACATGGAAGGACTCGGTTTTCGGATCGTCTTTAATAAACGCTAGGCCCGATTGGAAAGGTAAGTACCATTCACAGCGTTGGCACCAGCTAAAAAAATTCTCTCCAGAAATTTGATGTAACACTTTTTGTATTTCCGTAAAGGTTTTTGCCAATTTTGCACAAAATTATAAGTATAATTGGTGTTCTATCAATTACGGAACGTAAAATATCGCAAAATATACAAAATGCTGGTTCACTCTAACACTTGCAAACAATAATAAAATGACGTGGCGTACTAGAAGAAATTGCTGGTACAACCCCAAGGATAACGCTGAGCAACATCATTACAACATAGATAGTGCGTTCACGCGTTAGTATTTTCATTAACAGTAGGTTTACGGGACACGTCATTTTGACGCGTTTCAAACTTTTCAAGAAAAAATACAGAAATCATTTCACAGATATCATTAAAAATACAGATATCATTTTTTTATCATTGCAGATTTATATTTCACTTTTACCACTCATGCTGACTTTTATCCATTTGATGAGACGAATATTTTTTTTTCAAATTCATTATCGCTTGTATCTTCTAATATCGAAAATTTCTACGCGGTATACCTAACTCTAGGGTTAAGCGTCAATTTCACGCTGTTGTTACATAGTATAGATATTTCAAAATTTAAAATCTGCACTGAAGACTTCAGTCTGAACCCTGTTACAAACGTGGAAAGAGGCGGGAGGCAGTATACAATCAGCACAATTGCATCAGAAATACCTAATTTCGAAAAGCTATAAGCGATAATAAAATACCAAAAACGTTTTAATATAGGCATTTTTTATATGAATATATATGAATGCAGGATTTTACCACTAAGCATAATTTCATCGCAGCGTAAATAAGAATTGTGAAACTAGATTATCACATATGATAGATGGCACCAGGAGTCCTGTTCATGCTACGTCATAAACAGCGCCCTCTTTTTCCTCTCAAAACCGAGGAGCACGCAACGAGAGTCGCATGCGCATATTTACGGATCCTACACAATAGACAATGAGGACGCTTCTCATTGGTTCTCAATGTCATGTGACTTGGCTTACTTTTAAATGACGTCATAGCTCCACACTTAGACGGGATTTTTATATTAATCCGCTATCGCATCATGAAGAGATCAGAACTCTCGTCTAATTATGGGTATGAAATGATGAATACATTTTTAGAATAAAACAATTAAAGGACGAACCATCAGCATTGGTAAGTACTGTTTAGTTTCACGACGTCATTTAGAAGCAAGCAAGTCACGTGATATTGAGAACCAATGAGAAGCGTCCTCATTCCCTACTATGTAGGATCCGTAAAAATGAGTCGCATACTGGCAACTCTCTCTCTTTCACTCCTTCTAATTACAATGTAAAGGCTTCTCCGCACGGCGCAAAGTAAGCCGCCCGATGTTAACTATTCAACGGTAACTGTACCCCATCTACCTTTTCCTTTAGGTTATCACTAATTCAACTAACTACTTTTAACCCCATTGACGTCTATCCTGGTGATAATCTAGTAGAATAACCATACCTTCATGTCAATCATTAAACTCCTTATTATCTTTCTTTTGTATATAACATCCCCTGTAAAATTTTCCCTCTAGTTCTTAAATAAATGTTTTATATTTAAATTGAAGTCTCTAAGTTTTTTCATGTAATAATTTGTATTAAAACAATGTGGCTGAAACCCAAATAAATCCCGTAGACTTAATTCCGATCCATTTACCCCAGGTAACCCCTCTGTCAGCGTCCTGTTTCATCTAATGGAATTCTCACATGAATAACAATATTTTCTGTCAAAATATTGCTGTTTCTTTTATTTTATTTACAAAATGTGAGTTCATGTACATCCATCAAATTGACGCGTGTCCGTAGAGATAGCGTATATAAAAAATCTCCATGAACCTAATATCAAAAAAATCGGTTTCATTTTGGCCGGACCTCGTAATCAGGGCCGGATTAAGCCCTGTTGGGCCCTTAGGCAATGAAAGTCTAGGAACTTCCCTTTTCAACTCCCCAACTTCTGAAAACAGATATTTTCCACTAATTTCAATTTAATCTTTATGTAAAGAGTTTTAAATAACAAATTTTGATAAATTGAAAACGAGTAATAAACTTTTGATTACGGGTCACTTTCAAAAGAGTTGGATTCAGCATATCGCGTATAAAAAATACATAATTAAAATTTAAAAATAATTTTAAACAAAATAGCCAAGAAATGATAGCCAAAATTTGTTAATATGATCTCAATACTATTTAATTAAAAGTTCAGGCATTATTTAAAATTATAAAGTAACATATTTTTTTAGAATTATAGAACAACATAATATAAAAATCACAAAATGTAATTTATTAGGAATGTTGTCAGAATAATGATCCAAAATTTAAACGACACTGAATTTCAATTTGAATAAGTTCGAGCGCACGGCCCTTGTATATTAAATGAAATGTGTTTAATTCAGTTATATTAACGTCCAGTTTTGAAGCAATGCGTGAGCTGTTTTGGAAAAGACCTCATCATTTTGAACCGCGATCAGATGACGAGGACGGCACCTGAGTTGGCTTCCCTCCTCCAAAATTCCGCACCACACCAGCGGGAGGACGTTTGGCCACTGCTTATGATTTAACGTGCAACAGGCTCCATACACGACAGATCTTCAGTGGAATCGGGTACCTAGAACCCGCCGACCACCGCTGCCTTGTAAAGTAAAGGAAAGCACAAAATAAAATTAATCAGAAAATATGATAAAAAATAAAATTCTCGGGGCCCCTAGGCAGTTTCCTACCTAGTCTATTTAATAATCTAGCCCTGCTCATAATCCCTTTGAAATCCTCTAAAATTTATGTGAATTCGATGATTTGCAAGTAAAATGGTTTGGATATTGAACTAGTTTAAACCGGATGAAACGCCAAAAGAAAATTTATGCTATGACTTTTATTGCGCAAAGAGAAGCAAAAACACTAATTATAAGATCGTTTTAAATGAGAAAATTCGATCTCGAGAACCCAAGTGTAAGTTCGAAGTAGAACATCTTAATACAAAAAAGGAAATTAATAAATTTATTTTGAATTAATTAATTTTAGAACAACTCATTTAACAAATTAGATCATTTACAATGTTGTCGAAATTAAACTTCCCTAACTCAGAGGGCCGTGCAGGGTGTTGTATGGGTCATAATGACATCAAATTTGAACTACATTCTCTCCAGACCATGTGCTCCAGACTAATGGACTTAAAAAATAGTTCAAAAATTCCTCAATAGATGGCGCTGCAACACAAGTCAAACGCGATTTGTATAAATGAAGCCTCTGGGCAGCGCATCCAAATCACAAGTCCAATAAAAGTGGAAAACAGGCAGTAGTTCACAGATGCACATATGCACAAAGCTGTCGAATCCAAGGTTCGTCTGCGTACTCTTTTTTTTGCTATAGTTTGCAATGAGTTTGACGCGACAAGTTTGATGCAAGTTCGACGCGAGGTGACTTCGTCGTTTGCGTTAACTTGCGACAGTCTTGTTATGAACTTGCGGTCTTGCCGTGCTGAACTTGCTGCAAGTTTGCAGACTTGCATAGTAAGACTGCTGCAACTTTGTTGTAAACTAAAATTGCTATATGGGATGACACTGCTGACCCTACGCGACATGATCAAAAAATTCGAAAGAATGGGGCAACTTGGAATTTTACTAGATACGGTGGTCGTTGAAGCAACTACCCAATCGCCACACGGCGTTCTTAGTGTACCAATAGTTTCTCGTGCTATTGCCTCATTCCACCGTTTGGAAAGTAATGCGACGGATCCTGGGTTATTTTCCTTATAAAATTCGCAGTATTCACCAGCTGTCCGACGGGGACGCCGAGGTTCGGGAAACATTTGCGCTGCAGTTCCTTACACGAATGACAGTCAATGACGCTTGGCAGTGGAACATCCTGTGGTCAGATGAAGCCCATTTCTACCTGAATGGTCAAGTGAATACACACAAATGCTGCATTTGGGGGTAAAACGACATCAGAGGCCGATGATAATTAATTAGAAATTTAATTAAGATAGAAATAACTGAATCACGCACATGGCAGTACACTTACATTTTCTCTGTGAACAACTGACAACAACCGACGTTTAAAACAAGCGTTTCCAAACTGCAGAAGTAAAATACATACAGTTATGGTTGACATACAAATAATAAAACATAAACCAGGTAGTAGGTGTGATTACTCTCAACACCCTCCCTTAATCACACATTAATTTACATTTATATCTTAAATAACATAATCTGGGTTTAGGTAAACATTTTGTAAACAGATCAGCTAATTGATTTTCAGTAGAAACATATACAAGATCTATATTATACAATTTTACGATATTCCTAACATATTTCAATTTAATGTAAATGTTTCAGTCTAGCACTATTACTTTCATTTAGTATTGCTTTAATTGCAGACTGATTATCTTCATAAACTTAAACATTAATGTTATCAACCCCTAAATTTTCTTTAGTTCCATTGTAAAGTACAATTAGATCCTGAATAGCTTTTACTAAAGACAAAAATTCTGCCTCAGTAGAGGACAGAGCAATAGATGTTTGCTTTTTGACAGACCAAATTACAGGACAATCATTAAAGAAAATAATGTACCAAGAAATAGATTTTCTATCATATATATCTGCCCCCCAATCAGCATCAACATAAACACTAATCATAATATTATCACTATCAGTTTTACAAAATAATCATTGGAGTTCAGATGTTCCTTTTAAATATCGAAGAATTCTCTTCATACCAGCCCAAGCAGTATTACTCAGATAGCATGTACATTTGCAGCAAGTTGGATTTTTCTTGATATCAGCATGTCATGACAAACTTGATGTGGCAACTTTGCAGCAAACTTCTTGCAAGGTAACAAAGAATAGTCGACGAACCCACTTGTAAAACAAGTTTGCTGTGAAGTTGTTATGACAAGCTTCACACCACAATTACAAAACAAGTTTGCTGCAAAGATGATAACACACTTACAGATAATCTTTGTCTCGGTTTTAAAAAAACATCCGATTTTTAATAGCATCTCCTAGACCGTCCTTCTTTTTATTAATTCAATAAATCAATGATAATTTGTAAAAAAACTAACTTTTTATTAAAAAAATTTTGAAAAATTCTCTATCTTTTTACTAATTATAGAACTCGCACTTTAAAGAAAACTATATCGCATTTTTCTTAACGTTGAAATTGTAACGTTTATAAACAAAATTAAACCTGAAAAAAAGGTCAATGTTTGTTGAAAAATAATAACTTCATTTTATCTCATTTTAAAAGTAATTACTTTTGAACCCTAATTTCATAATTTATTCTACTAGCAAAACGTAGCTATTAGCGGAAATCGCTCTCTCTTTGACTTCAAATCTTGATTTCATTAATTAAAAAATTAATGAAATCAAGAAAACAGTTTAAAATAAATCATATGCTCGATCTATTAGCGCAATCTATCTTCCTCTCAGAGTCTAACTGGCCGAGAGGTTAGGACGACAGGTTTGGGAAACGAGCCGTCGCGGATTGGAATCCGAGGTTGTCTTCGTACTCTGTTTCTGCTATAGTTTGCAATGAGTTTGACGCGCCAAGCTTGTGATAAGTTTGATGGCGTGGTGACTAACTCGTTTGCGGTAACTTGTTTCAAGCTTGCACTCTTGCCGTGTCAAATTTGTTGCAAGCTTGCAGATTTGCAGAGCAAGATTGCTGCAAACTAAAATTGCTATCTGGGTAGTGGGTTGCTCTTGAATCTGACTCAGACAGTTCACGGAGTACAAAATGTCAGGGCGAGTTGTTATAGATAGATACAGCAAAGCACCTACAAGTTCACGATAGGGACCATGAAATCTTTCACCATTCACAAAATTTGATGAAGTTGACTTAGGCACTAGAGGAGTACCAGATGGATTATAATCTACCATTCTGAATTTATTTAATATTTTCTCAACATAAGCCTTTTAGCCTAAAGAAAGTTTGATGTGGGAGTATTCAAAACTTATTCCAAAAATTCATTTGCAACTTCAGCCTTGTACATCTCAAATTCATTTCTAAGTAACTGAATCACAACTTCTACCTCTGAATCATCAGAACCAGCAAAGAGTAGGCTATCTACATACAGCACAATAAAGATTTCACTCTGTTTAGATCTTCTCAAAAAAATACATTCTTCACAATTGAGCTGTTGGAAGTTTAAGTGAATTATGAAATCAGTGAATCGCTTGAACCGCTGCCTGGGTGCTTGCTTAAGTCCATAAAGACTTTTAAGAAGCTTGCATATACGACCACTGTTGTCATTATAACCCATGTTTGCTCCATGTAGATTGTTTCTTGGAAATCACCATTCAGAAATGCAGTCTTTACATCTAATGCATAGATTTCAAGATTCTTTTGAATAATGATTGCCAGCACAAGTCAAAGTGATGACGTACTAATTACAGGAGCATAGGTCTCAAAATAATCAATACCTGGCTTCTGTTCAAAGCCACGAGCAACCAGCCTAGCTTTGTATATATCTTCTTGTCATCCGTTGGCAATTCAACTAGCTTCCACACTTCATTTTTATTAAGAGACTCCATTTCCTCATTCATGGCTTTCCTCCATAGGATTTTCTCTTCTTTCGGCAATGTTTCTATATCCTCAAATGGTACAAAGACAAGAGTTGTCACATTAGCTTCATACATAAAATAATCATTTAACTTTGCAGGTAATTTTACATTTCTTCTTTGTCTAGTATTTTCTTCATAACTTTCTTCAAGACTTTTAGATTCTGCATCACTCAGATCAGCGATCACTTCTTCTTTAGCAAGATCTTTACCTTCTAAAGAAAAATCAACTTGAATTGAAATACACTTCTTTTTCTCTTCATGGAATTGTACATTTCGAGATACCACAACATGATTTGTGACTGAGTCTAATAAACGTTAACCCATAGTGGAGTATCCAATAAAAATCATCTTTTTGGATTTTGGATCCAACTTCTTTCTTCAATTACCAGGACCTCTCATGTATGCATCACCCCCAAAAAACCTTGATAATGTTCAAATCATGTTGCTTACCATATTTGAGCTCAGAAGGTAGATTTCCAACAGTCTGATTTGGAATTCGATTCTTTAGGTATGCAGCTGTCTGTAAAGCATAGCTCCAATAGGATTTAGGAAGCTTTGCTTAATATATTAGAGCTCGAGCCTTCTCTAGAAGATATCTATTAGCTCTCTCAGCAACACAGTTCAAAGGAGGTGAATATGGCGGAGCATGATCTATCATGACACCACTTTTCTTGCAGTAACGGGCTAGTTCACCAGACACATATTCCTTGGCATTATCACACTGGATTTTGTAGAGATCAGGATTCTGATTTATGAACAATTTAAATACTTCAAGTATGTCACTTTTGTGCTTTAAGAGGTGCACTTCACAAAATCTAGAGAAGTCATCTACAATAGTAACAAAATACTTTTTACCCTCCCTAGTGGCTGGATCAATGGGACCACAGATGTCAGTGTGAACCATTCTCACTGGCACATGCTCTCTGCTTCTAAGGCCTTTGCTCATTGGAGTGTTGGATTGCTTTGCTATAACACACTCTTCACAAAAACTTGACGCTGACTCAGAAACTGGCAAACCCATTTATTTTAATACTTTGTTAGATGAGTGCCCCATGCGCCTGTTCCATGATTCTGCACTATGATTTACAAAGTATGTTGAAGCTTTAATGGGTTCAAATTGACTCCCATGCTGTCCCTTCTCATTAAGTCTAGCAAATTCAAACTTTTCCCTGCTCTTCTCAATGACAGCTACATTATTCTTAAAAATCACACTGTAGCCTGTCTTTTGAATGTTCTTAACAGATATTAATTGACCGTTCAACTCGGGCACATACAATACATGTGTTAGAATAATTTTTTCGCCATTTAATGTTTCAGGTACTGTGCCATACTTTATACTTTTAAGACATCATTTTTCAACGCACATGCAACAGTTCCAGAAAAAGGTTTAATTTCTTCAAACCACTCACCTTTATTACGCATGTGTGTGGCTGCTTCAGAATCCAGAATGAATTCTCAACAGGCTCACCAACCATGAATGTTACTGCAGCTGATTCTGTGTAATCTGATTGAAGTTTAAATCTACATTCCTTCTTATATTGCCCTGGCGTCTACAGCCAAAGCAAACAAATTTTCTTTTGCAAATCTTGGCAATATGGCCTTTGTTTTCACATTTGTGGCAGATAACAGCACACTTATCAGAGCTAAAAGCTACGTTGTCATTTGAGACAGAAGCACGAATATTGTCAGGGTTTTCTCACCTTTCAATTCTTCGGCATTCAAAAGTCTTTACATAACAAAGTCCAACATAAGGGTTTCATTCGGCTGATTTTCAACTGTTGATTTAATATCATAGTAGTCCGCAGGTAATGGCATCAACAAGTAAATAACTACATCCATATATCTTACTTCTGCACCCCAGAGTCGTAATTCATTCACAATGGCTAACAGTTCATTAATGTGTTGCTTCATACTACGATCTCAGCGTTTCTTCAAAGTTGCAAGTTTCTTGCGAACTAAGATTTGACTCATAGCACTAACCTTTAAATATTTCTGTTTTAAACTAGTCTATATCTGAAAATCAGAAGATACTGTCGCCATCGTTGCTAATATGGTATCATCCAGAAGGGTTAACAGTAAAGCGAAAGCCTTTTCGCATCTATGATTTCAGCAGCTTTCGTTACATCAGTTTCAGTTTCTAAATATTTTGCAAGCTCCTTCGCTCCAGAAACAGCTTCAACACGACGCTTAAATAAAGCAAATTTCTTACCACTAAACGGTTCAACACAGTACTTAATGTTATCGTCACGCGCTGCCATTTCAAATTTCGCTTCCACATGATTCAGTTTAAAACAAAATTCAAGCAGTATAAATGCTTCACTTCTAGCATGTTCAATATCATAACCACGCTCTGCTGTAAAGATAAAACGACATCAGAGGCCGATGATAATTAATTAGAAGTTAAATTAAGATAGAAATAACTGAATCACGCACACGGCAGTGCACTTATATCTTCTCTGTGTACAACTGAGAATTACCGACGTTTAAAACAAACGTTTCTAAACTGTACAAGTAAAATACATACAGTTATGGGTGACATACAATTAATAAAACATAAACCAGGGAGTACGTGAGATTACTCTCAACACCCTCCTTTAATCGCACATTAATTTACATTTATCTCTTAAATAACATAATCTGGGTTTATGTAAACATTTTATAACAAGATCAGCTAATTGATTTTTAGTAGAAACGTATGCAAGATCTATATTATACAATTTTGGCATTATACATTGGGCAACAGAAAACCCACACGGGTGCCCTTGCACTCTGCGAAAGTTACGGTATGGATGCGGTTTCACTGCAACGTTCGTCACTGGGCCTTATTTTTTTCATCAGGTGACTCAAATAGGGTTTGAAACCTGCTCCGTCACTGGAAAACGATACCAGTACATGCTGAAAACGTTTTTGATCCCAGAACTGCAGCAACCTTCAGGATACAATTTTTATGCAGGACGGTACGCCTCCCCATATTCATCGTTGCGTTAAACAGGTGTTAAGGCAAACTTTTACCGATTAACGGGAGATCAGTCGTGGTTTTCCAACAGCTTGGCCACCTCGTTCGCCTGATACCACCCCAAGCGACTTCTGGTTCTGGGGATTCATAAAGGATCAGATATACCGAGAACAACCCGCAACATTATCACATCTAAAAGACAGCATTATTCGTCATGTTCGTGGAATCAATGAGGATTTATTGCGTTCCGCTGTGGATCACACTGTTTTGCGAATGGAAAGGGTTGTGGAGAACCACGGGTCTCATACAGAAATGATGCAGAAAGTTTTGTCACGCTGCAGCGCCACCTATAGGCGACTTCTTGTACTAAATTGTTTCAATAAATCTCGAACTCATGATCTGGAGTGTCTGTCATCTAAATTTCATGTCATTATGTCCCATACAACGCCCTGCACGGCCCTCTGAGTTGGGGAAGTTTAATTTCGACAACCCTGTATTTATTTTAAAACTATTTATTGGATGAACCGAATTTTTATAAAGTTAATAAAAAAAGTAAATCTCAATGTCATTCTAATATTTCGCCATATGCCTTGGTGTTTGCAAACTATTTATTTTCCGTGACAATGTGACGATTGTGCCGTAGATAAAAGGTATCTGTGACATTTGTTACGAGTTCTGTGTTCTTTGGATTTTAATACTGATATCTGACAACCTTGGGGGAAAAAAAGAAAAAAAAACATGTCTTTCACACGAACTTCTTTTACAGCATATCATCCAATATGATTTTTTTTTTGTTCATTTCGAATCCTCATTTTGTAAGATGAGCAAAGATCTCAGTAGAATAATCTATAATCAATTTTCTTCAAACTGAATATTACTTTTCGGCTATTAATGCCGTCTTATGAATTTTACACACTTATTTAACGTGATTTGATTCATGTTTGTAAAGCTGGAATTTTGTAATCGCTTTTTTTACTCGCTTCCTGGTGTGCTGAAGAAAGGGTGTCAAACTCAAATAAATAAATAGCTAAATAAACAAAGCTAAGTTTACGTGGGGCACAAAAAAAAACTTCAATCTATACTTATAAAAGGCAATGTTTGTGTGCGTATGTGCGTGCGTGCGATGTCCAGACGAATCTATCGTACTTATAGCCTTGAAATTTGACACACATGTAGTAGTAATGGTGACTGAATGCACCTAGAAGCCGGAATTTTAAAATTTAATCTAAAAAATTTCTTATTTAATGTTTTGTGTTGTCTTGGGTCATTTTCAGCACGTTTACGGCTGTAGTATCTTTTCTAATGATCGTTGAAAAACAATCAATGCATCATAGGATAGAACAAATAATTTACGTTCTAATGAAGTTTGTCTTGAACTTCTAACTTAATTTACTGAATTTTGAGAATTTTTTAAAAAATAGTCAGTTTTGCCGACGAAATTTTGTTTTCGTATTTAAATTTACTACATCAGACGTTCTAATAACGTTAATTTTTTTCAATATTTTTTGAGTTAATGAATGGAATATTCCCCCAGATTTAAAACAAGAGCGGATAAAATTGAACGGTTGGTTGAATTTTAATTAATTTATTTTATGTGTTAAAAAAATTTTGCGTCATAATTTTCTCCTCATGGTTCTTCATAATCAAGGTCCCGTGACGTGTTTACCCAACATGCACTTCGTTGAAACCACAGAGAAAAAGCACGTGACGTCATAATCCTTTTGCTTTCAACGCGTCGACAGAACATTCTTTTTATTTGTGTTTTACATAATATGGCTTCAAAGTTTAAACCTGAAGTTGAAGATTTCATATCTTTTTGTTCCCCTTCTTCTCTGATTCATTTTGGATGTACTTAGATACCACACAAATTATGTTTGTCTTATTGTACCATTTAAAATCGTCTAAAATTTCATTCGGTTTTCATTCTTTAACGTTTTAATTGGTTTACAGGAGTCAATCTTTTAAATCCTAAAAATTGTTTTTCGAAAATATCGGTTTATTTGGTACTGTAACTTCAATTTGAAATCATTTCGTTGAATGGCTTTAATTCAAAGAATCCAATGTCACCAATTAACTATTTTAAACAGGATCCAAAGGTTTTAAGGCGTCAGCCTTAATGAAATATAACTCGCATTTTAGCGGACGAACCAGCTAGTTGTTTTTACTCATTTTGAATTCTAATAGCACCGTTTGCAGCAAACTTTATAATTTTATTGTCGTTTTTTTAAAAAAATGTATCTTCAGTTAATGTCATTGTCGCGAAGAAAAATAAGCGGTCAAAATCAATAATATATATATTTCTTATATTGATTTTGTTTTCAAAAATTTATTCTAACAACGTTATTTTTTTCATTTCTTTTGAGGTAATGAATGGAATATTCCCCCCGATTTAAAACATGAACGGTTAAAATATCTTGTATAGTTGAATTTTAATTAATTTTTCTCTGAAGTGTTAAAATATTTTCGCTCCATTTTCCCCTCCGTGATTCTTCGTAACTAAGGTCACGGTGTTCTATTCCCAGCATGCATTTCGTCGAAACCATCTGACGTCATAATCCCTCTGCTTTCAGCGAGATTTTGCAGTACGATCGTACCGTCAGTCGTCGCACCGACAGATCACGGCTTTAATTTGTTTGTTTTTATACTTTTTGATAGTCGATTGTAAAGGCTGATTATCTTTAGTTCCAGAAGACATGTTCATCCTGCGTGTACTGTCGCTTAAACTGAAAAAAAATGAAACATGACCTCAAGGAGCTTTTTACATAATGTGGCTTCAAAGTTTAAACCTGAAACTGAAGATTGTAGACATTTTTTAAAAAATTGTTGAAATTCAGGATGCCACGGACATCGCCGTGAGGATACTGCTAATATTAATATAAACATAGATTTATTATGAAAACGCCCCATAAAAAAGAACAAGGACAACGGTAAAGTTAAAGTTAGTTTTCTTCCTGACACTTGACACCTCTTCTCTTTTACCATCTTTCCTACTTAGGCCCGGTGCACACCAGCCGATTAGCGTCGTTGAAGCTATAAAAATAACAATAGTAACCCCCATTCCCCCTGTGGAGCCACAAAGGGGACACGTGGGTTACTATTGTTATATTTTACTGCTCAACGACACAAATCGGCTGGTGCGCATCTGGCCTTAGAGGGATATTTTGTTAACAGCAGGAGTGGCGCTAGTGTCTGCCCAACGATGGCAACGAGCTGCCCGATGGTGAGCACGATCTCCCCGACAGGGGGCACGACTTGCTGTACGGGGGGAATACTGTAAAGAAATTGGTCTTAAATTTTCGACTGATCTTTATTTATCTGCTGGCTGAATACCCCGTTGAGTGAACGGGGCACAAAACTTTTCCCCGATGGGAAGGTACAGCATCCCCGACATGGGGGCCCTGCAACCCACCCCCGGTCTCGCTGGCGCCACCTGGTTCGCAGTGATTAATTTCGAAACTGAACCAATGTGAATGTCAGTAATATTTTATCTGACAGGAGACTCATCTCCTTTCATATGTGAAAATAATTGCTTTCACCAATAAGTACTTCTAAACATGGAAATAACTTCATATACTAATTTTCGAGCGTGTTCAAGTCTGATTGGCAAATATTTGTAAAATTCAGGCATTCGAGCTTTACTGAACTTTGTCATTATATCATGTCATTTGAATTTTTTCAATATTACATCTCGATGGCCTACCTTCATTTGCATACGCCTAGGCACTGCTACCATATTTATTGACAGAGAGAAGTGAAGTCCTGTTTCAATTCAACCGTCCGGCATTTTGTCTGTAAATTTGTTTGTTACATAGTTACGACCAAACGCGTTGTTCGATTTTCTTCGGTTTTGTCATGAATGGTCCTTGAAGTCATTAAAAACGATGTGTGTGTGTGTGTGTGTGTGTGTGTGTGTGTGTGTGTATTGTGTGTGTGTGTGTGTGTGTGTGTGTGTGTGTGTGTGTATTATTATTAGTATTGTGTGTGTGTGTGCGTGTGTGCGTGCTTGCGTGCGAGGAGTTTAATTTTCTGATTCCGTTTCAAGATGGTGGACTTTTTAATGATTCCTTTTCATGTAACGTTCAGCTTTCTTCAACGATTCTAGTCAAACGGAACTTCATTCATAATGCCATCAACAGCAAATGGCATTTAATTGTAATTTCGTTGATACAGATAAAAGCAGACATTTAATAGTAATTTTCTTAATACAGATAAAAGCAGAGACTTGTGTAAATAATTTGCATTCGAACAAAAGAATAGCCAAAGCTTTAAAGACTGGGATGAAGAGCATATGTTAAGAAATCAAGATCATACAAAAGAAAGCCAAAAAATAATAATAAACTCAGAGTTAAACGAAAATAACCAAAAACAAACAAGTAATCCATTCTAGTCCACTTTTTCAAGGGCTAAGAACTATTTGAAATGGATTCAAAATAATAATTGGGAATTTTTTTCTGTAAGAAGCTAGCATTACGCAATCTGACGCTGACAACATAGCTTCTCATAGCCCGAAATTTTTCCAAAACAAAGGACAATGTAGATCTGAACATCAAAAACACATTTTCGAAAGAAAGAGGATAAAAGAGAAAAAACACAAACATCAAAACGCTAATATGATTGATTAAAAATATTAGCCATCTGGATATATTCAAACAGCCTTCATAAATAAAAAAATACCCTATGCCAATAGTTTAGAAATGAGAACAAAAACCTTAATGAAATCACAAACCCACGCTAATTTTCTCCAAGAAGGAGGAGTTATTAAAGACAATACTAGTCCCATGGCGCCATCTATTTTCGAAGAAACAAAACAGAAGAGGCAGAAACAGGAATTTTTTTATAGGGAATGAAACCAATCCAGACATATTAAGAAAAAAAAGCTTATTTTAGGGTGTCCCCCTCTTCTTACGTGATGTCTACTGTTAACACAATTACTAGTATGTTATCGGCTCCTAAAATATTCGTTGCTATTGATGGTGGTGGTGAGGGGAATGGTGTGTTAGATGTAGCACGACTAGTAATCGTTCATTGGTAAAGATGTTGTGGTTCGTTGTTAATAATTATGTATAACTAGCGTAGATAAGCGGCGTTGCTCGGGTAGAAATATTTTCAAGTCTAAACATTTATAACACTTTAAACTTAATGAAATAGTTTTTCACTGTAACGTTTTCCGTTGATTTTCTTTTGCCCTCTCCTGTGTCTCTGACCCTTCGGCCAGCAGCTAAACTAACCTCTTCTTTTTGTATCCATACTGTGAACCTCTTCACAGGAGTCTTTATCTCTATCACCACGCATAGCCCCGAACTCCGAATTCGGAGCCTGTCGGCTCCCTATCGGTTAAATAGGTATGCGTGAAGCTTTATTTAAAGCCCCTCCCCCACCAAAAAAACAATTACAAACTTAGAATTTGAATAACATAATTTGAAAAACAGATATTAACAGAGCATTATTTTTAATTTCGACATGCCTAAAGAACGACATGAATTGAAATAGAAAAATATAATAGCTAAAAAAATACTAAGAGTTAAAAAGATAACAAAACAAAAGTGCAAAAAAAGTCCTTCCAGTTAATGTTCATGAAGAATGCGCTATGAAATTTCAATTAGGAGGTAGGAAGTAAAATATCTTCATTCTTTTTAATAAAATCCATTAAATTCCTTAATTTTGTTCGAGAGAGTGTTGATGTCACTACTCGTTGCCACCAGAGATCCTCGTATATCGGTGCTGGTTTCTTGAGGTGAAAAGAGCTGGTCAGTGGGCATTCTGTGGCCTAGTGAATGGGACTTCCTTGCTCGCCGCATCCACATTTGTCTTCTGATCGCAGACGAAATCGGTTTATATAAGTAGGAAAGGGTCCATGTCCTGCTGTAAATAGAATTTCATCGCGATGCCAAAAGGTAGGATTGTTACGAATTTTTGGAATGATTTTGTAAAAATTTCTGCCAGTATTTCCTGCATCCCATCGATGCTGCCATCTGTTTCTTGAAATTTCTAACAATTTATTTTGAGAAAGCTTCTGGGTGCTGGTAGATTAATTGGGTTTCCTTCTGTTGTAGCACGTTTAGCAAGATTGTCATCTGCCTCACACGAGTCTGACAACCCTTGGAATTCCATCTTCTCATCCCCATCATTGTTACGGAAACAACAGAAATACTTCATATTATGCTTTTATCATATCATGCTTTTTATACCACCCCCTTCTCTTCTTTTTGGTGTTTGTGTGCCTGACCGGAAGCACCATTCCTTCTTTTTCTCCCAAGGCTCTCTCCCTTCGGTAGGAACGGCACTCGGTTAACCTTTAATGACTTTGCATACTGACAGTGGCATAGCGAGGGTAAGTAGAGCTCGGATCTACTGTGATTTTTTCCTCCGCCCCCTTTCATTATAAGAGGTTTAACTTGCGTACACGGCGCCCTGGACATGATATTTTTCGACTCCTTATTGTCCTACGCTAATTTGACTTCAAAAAGTGACACAAATATATTGACGTTTTGTCGACATGATCAGTGGGGCAGAATGGGTAAATGGCGCCCAGATAATATGATTTTTTTTACTCCAGTCGTCATTTGCTTAGCAAGCGCAAATAGCCCTCGGGGTCTGGTCTTATTTTTACGCCCACTAATTATATTTTGCTTTAAAAACTGGCATAAATGCATGTTTTGTCTCCATGGTGCCTCTAAAACTGGCATCTATAATTCCCTTGATCCCCAGTCACTACGCCGCTGCACACTGATTAGGATCATTTAAAAATTTGTAAAATTTAAACGAAACATCGCGTAATAACTAAACTAACAACATTGAATATTTGAGGGCATATTAAATCTACTAAATGAAAGCGGAAGTTAAGTGCATGCTACGAAATAACAGCGGACATAAGAAGTCTACGTTGGAGTCAAAGACCAAAGAAAGTAATATTTTCTTATCATAACTTTAACAGTGGTAAAAACACGTGAATAAAGGATTTGATGAAACAATAAATTGGTTTGAATTTGATTTTATAACAATAGAAAGCATTGTTACAAACTGAGTTTAAAACGAATTCTGAAATGTTTATTAAAATTGGTGAAAACATTATACAACAATTAAATTGGTATCATTAAAAAGTTAATGTGGTGTAAAAATAATTTTTTTACGGTAAATATTTCAGAAGTTATTGGCGAAAAACATCTAAAAAAGCTTGATTTTCGTTATATAATTAAATAAATAAAAATGTAATTCGAATTTTAAAATAATTAATACGGCGTTAGCTCCCTCTTGTGCTAATCCATCACTGTGCCAAATTTGGTCGCCATTAGTCCAACGGTGTGGGTATGCATAAAGAACCAAAAAACGAACACACATTCACATACTTTCCTCTTTTATACATATAGATTAAGAATTTTAAAAATTAAGCCACGAAATATTTATTAAATATCTTATTATATTGTGCTCCGCTTGCTAGTACGCAACGATATTCATTGTGGGGTGAGGGTTTGACCAGTGGCGTGGCGACTGGGGGGGCAAGGGGGTATACAAGGCATGTCAAAAGTTTAAGCACAACAATAATTTTGAAATAAAACTTTAAAATATACACTATCTTTTAAATCAGTGTTCATATGTGTAAATAAATATAGAATTGAAATTAAACTTGATACAATCATGCTTTAAATTTTATTTTCAACCATCGAATTTAGCAAAAATACAAAAATAGGTGTGTCAAAAGTTTAAGCACATGAGACATTTAGTTTTTACAGGCGAGTAAAAATAAAATGATAATACTTGATTATTGATCCATTTTAATGAAGTACGTGAAATACATGGTTCCTCATCGATACTACTAAGTTCTGTATTAGTTATGGCTGTAGTTCAAACCAAACATACTCAATGGCCAATTTCAGTACTTCAACTGAAGAATGCTGCTTACTGTTTTGATAAACCAAATTTGTGAATTCACCCCACACGTTTTCTATGAAGTTCAAATCAGAACTTAGGGCTAAACCACTCAAAACCAACACCATATTGGATCTAAGCCACCGTGACGTTGATTTGGAGGCATGTATTGGAGGGTTGTCATGTTCAAAAGACAAATCTGTTTCACCAAAAGTTTCAACAAAGGGAATCAAATAACTGGCAAGTACTTCTTGGAAGTTTTCAGATTGTTTTCGACCCTGAGTAAGGCTAGGGATGTCTCACTATTGAAACAAACCGCTGCCCATACCATCGGAAATCCACCACAATGTTGTCTTCTAAACATGATTCTTAGTTCTTTTCTAAGATCTTGCCAATAGCATACAATTCCATCAGGCCCGTCCAAATTCCATATTTTTTTCATTGATGAATATAACAATAAGCCACACATCACCAAATGACATGTGATGTTTGGCTTACTGTTATCAAGCTTATTTGTAGTGTGGTGTTAAGCCAGGTGATCGAGACATCTTGCGGTTTTTCTTATGCCCCGATTCTAAAATTCTTCTATGAA
This sequence comes from Araneus ventricosus, assembly GCA_013235015.1. Lineage (NCBI taxonomy): Eukaryota > Metazoa > Arthropoda > Arachnida > Araneae > Araneidae > Araneus > Araneus ventricosus. Next base: position 205,668 of record BGPR01000003.1, on the reverse strand, counting down.
TAGTTTTCGATATTTGTCCTCCAACGATATTTGTAATTCGAGAAAGAGAAAAACTCCTAATTGAAGCCAAGATTCTGATGTGCATGTCATCGCGAGATCTGGTCACTCGTGGCCTTCCAAAACGAGATTTTCGTTTAAAGTTTTTACCAAAAACTAACATTTGTTAAATTCCGCGTTTTGACCTCTTTAAAGCAGCTGCAATTTCAGAGAATTGGACTTCCGCTTTGCTCCCATACACCAAATTTTTTTCATGCTTCCTAATATGAAAATTCTTTAGACCTATCCATTTGAACTAATGTCAAGTCAACGGTCAGGTTTTTCTTATATACCTAGATATCATATACGTGCGCAACTGCTTTTGTAATTTCATTAATTTGCATAAAATCAGTTTTGTGCTTAAACTTTTGACACAGCAATTTTCGTTCCATTCTAAAACTTTCTGATTAAAAATAAAGTTTTTAAGTTAATAATGTTTAATAGGATTTTAAAATTGCAGTTTTGTATACATATAAAGGATATATTGAAATAATGTGTATATTTGAAGTTTTATTTTAAAATTATTGTTGTGCTTAAACTTCTGACGAGCACTGTAGATACCCCAGGCGCCATTTTCAAGGGGCGCCATCGTCAAGTCACTACTACGTTTATGCCATTTTTAAAGCAAAATATGTTGAGGGGGAATAAAAATAATACATTACCTTTGTGCCATTTACGCCACTGATGACGCATAAGCCAATGATGACGACTGGGGTAAAAAAAAAATATATTATTTTTCGGGCACAACTTACTCTCGCTACGCCACTGGAAATTGTGGCAAAACTTTAGAGACAGTGCTGGGGTGGGTGGACGAAGCGCTCGGCCTCTGTGGGCCACAATTTTCGACTCCTAGCAATTATTTAGAACAATTAGACCTAATTGAGGGATTTGTTTAACCTGATTAAATTTAATGCCTAACTGGTTGCTGAAAGGAAATATTTTGTTAGTAAGATTGTCACTTTATATGCCTCATTCATTCAACACTCAGCATCCATTCATTCATCCTTTCACACAACATTCATACCAATAAACAAAAAATAAAAGAAAACGCGTTAAAAGAATTTAATTGGTAGTTACCTGATACTTTTACTGTCTCAATTCAGATTGTGTCTTGCCTCCATGTTGGCGCTAGGAATCTCCGGTCAGCAGAATTTGCTTTACGGCCTTTCTAATAAGTCCTAACAAGGACTGGTTAGCCTCTGTGCCTGGTGTTTTTCTCACTCCATGGTCAGATGGTGGTGCGTTGTTCCCTGCTGTCTTGTTGTTAGCTGGTATCTGGAATGAGAAGTGTCCTAGGACGCCTTTTATTTCTGTGGTTAAGGGGATCGTAGTTAGGAATTTCTTTCATTGCTTCGTTAGTATGGCTGTCTATTTTTTCAAAGAAATTAATTGAGAGTTTTTTAAAATAGTTTTCTATTGAAGGAAGGCCAAGATCTTTGAGTAAGTAGCGATATCTAATGAACCAGTGTGCATTTGTGATTTGACGTGCTATTATGTTCTGTGTTGACTCAAGTTTTCTGATATGCGTTTTGGCAGCGGCTCTTCCCCAAACCGGGGAAGAATGACGCATATTTACAGATCCTACATAGTAGGGAATGAGGTCGCTGCTTATTGGCTCTCAGCGTCACGTGATTTGGCTTGCTTCTAAATGATGTCATAGCACTGTGCTTCGGCGGAATCTTTGTCTTCTGCTATCGCATCATTGAAAAATCAAAACTACCTTCTAATTATGATTATTTTGATGCTTCTCAAGAGAATGATGAATACATTTTTAGAATGACATGAATAAAGAACGAACCTTCAGCATTAGTAAGTACCGCTTAGTTTCACGACGCCATTTAGAAGTAAGCCGAGTCACGTGACGCTGAGAGCCATTGAGAAGCGACCTCATTCCCTACTATGTAGGATCCGTAAATATTCAAGAGTAACTCATGGCGGGACGAAGAATGGTCTTATACAGAAGTAGCTTATTTCTCAGAGAGTTTTGAATTTCTACCTATGAGGGGGTAAAATTTGACTTTGGCACCTCTAACCTTTTTATTAATATTATTGACGTGTTTTCCATGTGATAGTCCTGAATCAAGCGTAACTCCCAGATATTTGGTGTCTTGGCTCCAACTAATTGCTCTTCTATAGAGCTTAGGTGGATCTGGAATATTTCTGAGCCTCGTAGAATAGTCAGATTTACAATTGTCGGTGTTCACTTTCACTTTCCACATAATTAGCCATCTGCCTACCAACCAACGACTGAAACAAATTTTAATTCTATACGACTGGCTTCAGCTAAAGAATTTAAGAAAATTGTTGCGAATCTAAGAAAATTTGTCTTCAAGATTCCGTAAAATTTATAATCATGAATTATAAATAAAAAAATAAAAAGAGGAAAACAATTACAATAAAACTCCGGTTAACCGAAACCCGGGTTATCCAAAAGGCCTCTGAAATCGCAAATCCAAACCAGTGGGAGTGGCCTCCCCTGAACTTTCCCGTATACTTCCCAAAAAGGTGTCATTTTCTCTCTAACTAGGGTTGCCATACGTGCCGTATACTATTTGTCCCGTTTGCTTCCTAAACTCTGAGTCATTATAATTTTAAAATGACCTGCGCCCATTTTAATGATTATGTGTAAAAGAAAAATGATAACAATTAAAAAAATTACGTAAGTTCTCAATTTTAACGCGCGCTGAGGTACAAAACTTTATTTAAAGTTTTTGAGAACGAAATCTTACTACATTTATCACGCAAGATTTCACCATACCTTCTATCTGGAGAATGTCAGAACGAACTTTCGAGTTCAGGGGGTTGCCATAATTTTCCGAAGCTACAATTTCCTTCGCCAAGGTCAAATGCCAACTATACTAACTTGAGTAAAATAAGCGAAACGCTCGCCAACACACAGTCGCAATGTGCATTTTGAACCAAATATGCAATTTGAACATCTTTTTTTTCAATGGATTGAAACGAAATTTCAGCACAGATCTATAATTAATATTAGCAAACGTTATACCAATTTTTATTTATCTAAGCCAAAGGGTTTAGGAGATATAATTTTTAAAAGTATGCGATTATACAGACAGACAGATAGTCAACCCTTTGACGGATTTGGCCCAAAATATTATACAGATCTACATTCATGATGATAAAACTGTGTACCAAATTTTATTCATCTAGCTATTCAAGTTTTTGAGTTATAGCGTTCACATGACCGCGGACAGACAGACTTCCCGTGGACAGATTTTGTTTAAAATTCGATAGAAACTACAAATTATGTTTAAAGACCAAATTTCATCCCCGTAGCTCTAATAGTTTTCGAGTTATCGTGTTCACAGACAGACAGACATGATTCCAAAATTGTGTTTTTCGGACTCAGGGAGGTCTAAAACGTGGAGATCCGTCAAAATCTCGAGTTCGAATTTTTTGATGATTACAATACTTTCTCTTTGTATACTTCGTATACGAGAAAGTAAAAACACGTAATGTACTGCACTGGAATAATCGAGAAGGCCTTTGGACTATGGCTGGCGGAGAGGTGAACGCTCGTCCTAAAAATGTAATTTTATCTTTAATAGAAAAAAAACAAACATAAGTGTAGCCTATAAAGATAGTTTTGAATTCTGTTGGCAACAGTTGATTATTCCAAATTCCTACGTCAGCTGCCTATGACGTATTTTACGTCACAGCAGGTATATAAGTTCTACTTGGTTTTATTGTACCTCTCTAGCTTTTTCTATTTTGTGATGCGGATACAGCATGATGTGTTAAGTGTAATAAGATGCCCTCTACTCATCTACTGTGATGTTTAGTAAGTTATGAATCAGTTAGCTCGAGTAGTTTACTTTACGTTTTCGTAGACAAACTATTCTAGTGAACGTTATACTTATTTCATTATGACTTTCAATAAAGAAAGTGTATCTATCGCATGCCTGTTATTTCAACGGCTTCCAACAAATTCATTTTACACTCACAAATTTCAGAATTACATACTGTAATTAGATACAAAATAGTAATAGATGTTCATGACTTAACCAAAAAAAAAATCGGTATTCGAAAGGTGTGCCCCCCCCCCCCCTTTAGCTCTGTTAACCGATGTTTTACTGTAAAAAAAATCTAGAGGGGTGCACGATGTTAAAGGTACAGGTGGTTGTTATATAAACTATGCAAGCGCAATAATTGGCACCATTTGCATGACTAGCCACTTTCATGCGCGTAGCAGTAGTGTGGGGAGCGTTGTGTCGTTCATAGCTTAGTTTAGCCTCCGGGAAGCAAACAAATATGGAGTGTCTAGTCTCAAAGTATTCGAGTAATCAAATTTTTTTCCGGCCGAAGTTGTTCATCAGAAAAGTGGAGCAAAGAGGGTAAGTAGTGCCCTGAGCATAATGCTATTTTTTCGCCCCCCCCCCCCCCCTCGTCATACAGTTACATTTTGATTAACCGTCACTCGCTTAACCGTCAGTTTCTGTTATCCGTAAAGTGACCATTTATTTCCCCCCTCAAAACGGGACATTTTTTAATTAGGTAATATTATGTGATTTTAAGAAAACACATATTTCTTCAGCTTTTATTTATTGATGAAAAGGACCGGAATAAACACGTGAAAATAGATAATTCGTGTGATCTTGCATTCTTTTTGAAGAACACATTTTTGTTTCAGTATATTTGATCTTGATTTAAAAAAAGAATGAAATTCTTCGCAGGATTTCTTAAAATTCACTTTGGGAATTAACGTTGTTTTATAAACTGCGACTTTCAACTGTGTTTTCTAGCTCGTCCACGACTTATTCATAAGAATAAAGACCCTTTCTACGAATGAATTAGTGACGGGCAGACATGGAATATATTCAGTAATTATACGAAAGTTCTATGATTTAAATTATTGGCATGAAAGTCTGAACAGTTCCACGTTAAGACTTTCGGTTTAAATATTCCTAGTGTTTCATTCTGTCACTTCATGCGAGGCCGCGGTGGCCTAGTGGTAAGGTCTCGACCCCGGGACTGGAAGATCGCAGATTCGAAACCCGACTCCGAAGATCCGCCTTGCATGGGGCCTGTTGCACGCTTAATCATACGTAGAGGCCAAGCGTCCTCCCGCTGGTGTGACGCGGAAGTTTGGAGAGGGGGTGCCAGCTCAGGCGTCGTCCTCGTCATCTGACAGCGGCTCAAAATTACGAGGTCCGTAATAGCCCTTGTGTTGCTTTGAAACAGGACGTTTATTTAACTCACCTAACCTGTCACTCCATGCGCTGTAATGTAAGAACTAAGCGTGAGATAGGAGACTTCTGACCAACTCACACATAGAGCATGCTCCGTCATCGCCGGACTATTAGTTATTACCAACTAATTTTTTTAAAATTTTTTGTGCCTTCTGTTTGAAATTATTATCGTTCGTTGTTCTCTTTCTGAAAACGGGACATTTTGGCGTCCCGGAGCTTCACTTGGGGACAACGGGACAGGCTACCTGAAAAAAGGGGATGATCCTGTTAAAAACGGGACTTATGGATGACGTTATCCGTCATCGGCAAAGTTATATAGGTTTATATTAGTACTATACATTTCTGTGTATTACTACTCTTATATTGAAGTTTATTTTGATCGTTTTGTGGAATTACATAAACTAAGTATGTATTTTTCATTTTCAAAGGATTTTAGTTTCATTTTCGTTCCAAACCAGCAGTGAAATAACGTTACTGTTAGAGTTGGGTTGATACCAGGTTTTGCTGTATCAGGTACAAGTTGATACTGATACGCGCTGGTACCTGATACTTTTACTTGATACTTTTGTATCTGATACAGCCGATAACCGATCATATGATTATTTCTTATCAGCCGACCGAAAAGGAACGCGACGGAAGCGATTACGTATCGTTATCATTCGAGCCTGAGAACTGATACAGAATACCTGATACTTTTGGTCTGTATCATTTAGGTGTACCTGATACAAAGTATCAAGTTGATACAGTATCACCCAACCCTAGTTACTGTACATATGTATTAAGAGATTTGTGTTATCCGTCTATTCGGTTATCCGTCACAACTCTGGTCCGAAGGGATCGATCTGGTTGATCGAAGTTTTACTGCATTTAGCTTTAAAAAGTAACAAATATGCAATTATATTTTGCGTCCATTGTCCTCTAAGACTGGCACCAGATCTGTCCATACGCCCCTTCCCAGTCACTACGCCACTGCATACAGAAGCTTTTAATGCAAAATTTTTTAAAAGACTGATGGACGGAGCAGAGTGTTCATCCGGTTGAGAAAAGAGGAAGTCTAATTGGGATATCCTGCGAAGCCCTCCGTATAGTCCAGGTTTAGCTGCCGCGGACTTTCATTTATTCGGATCTTTAAAGAAATTCTGGACGGGCAAACGCTGTGCGGATCAGAAGTAACTTCAAGACACCGTTATGGATTACTTCAAGCAACTTGACAACCAGCAGTTCCGTGAATGGATGTTCAACCTAATGCCAAGCTGGGATGAATGTCTCGACTTTTATTGAAATTATATCGGAAAATAAACAAACGTATGTAGTTTTTTGTGGGATATATTGAATATTATCTTTAATATAAATGTTAGTGTAATTTTAGATAGTACCTTTAGTATCGGACACACACCCCTAGTGTACTAATAAAGTGCGCTTAATTTATTCAAAGAGCAAATGTGTTAAAGAAATACATTTAGCAGCAATATTAAAATGTTTGAGTGTAGTTACATTAACTTCACGTTTCAAATAAACCAAAAGCTATTTTGGAAGATACCTCGCAATATTTCAACCGTAGTCAGACGATGAAAACGGCTTCTCTCTCTCAAGACTTCCAAGCCACGCCCGCGAATGAGCGTTTGATCTTTGATATCAGGTTTAGCGTACACCAGGCGAACGCTAGCGAGAGGGCGTTTGATCTTTGATATCAGGTTTAGCGTACAACAGGCGAACGATAGTGAGAGGGCGATTGATCTTTGATATTAGATTTAGCGTGCACCAGGTGAACGATAGCGAGAGGGCGTTTGATCTTTGATATCAGGTTTAGAGTGCACGGCGAAACTTTGGTGGAATCAAGATTCAAACTGGGGGGTCCGGTCCCTCTGCCAAGATCTTACCACCAGGCCGCCACTTTAACAGTGGCGTAGCGAGGGTATGTAGCATGACAGCATTTTTTCACCCTCAGCCGTCATCAGTGGCTAAGCAAATATAAACGGCGCCCAGGGCATGGTATTATTTTTTTGCTTCCTCGTCAAATTTGTTTTTAAAAAGTGACGTGAACGCACTAACAAAACGTTAATGCGTTTATGTCACTTTTTGCTCCCTAAACCCGGCCCCCCGGCCATTATTCCCCCCCCCCCCCCCCAGTTGCTACGTAACCCCATTATTACGATGCACACGTTTCATCAAGTTTCGAAGCGGCGCAATTTAGCTGAAATTATTTTCATTATTATTTCATTTTTGTTTTTCAAAATTTTCATAAAAATTCCCTACAGATGAAAGTTTTAGGATTTCTTAACTAGAAACAACAATCGTATGTATTTATATATGGCGAATTATCAAATACACTATTTATATAGTGTATGAGTGTTTCACAAAAAATTTGCAACATTCTTATTTCTTTGGCTTTTCGATAATCAACGCTTCGTAGCTAATAAACCAATTAAGAAAAACTGTTACCAATTATATGCACTGAGCTGATAATAATACAAAATAATGTGTAAAACATTTTATTTGTAAAATCATTTTCAAGTAACACTATAAGTGAAAAAAAAAGTATCTCGAGGATAAGGGAATGAACTTAACATTAATCAAGGGAAAAAATTAGAACACACAAAGCAGATAATTTTATAAAATATTATTAAACTATATTTTCACTTCATTTGAAAACTTTCCACTTCGAAATTGGACTGCACACAAATATTCAGATGCAGTTCATTTCGAGTTTGTCTGCTGCTTAACGCTAGGTTTACAGGGTGCGTCATTTGGCAGCATTGAACATTTTTCAAGAAAAAATACAGATAACGTTCACATTTTACCTTTACCACTTATGATGACTTTTATCTATTTGATAAGAAGAAAATTTTTTTCAAATTCAATATCGCCTGTGTCTTCTAATCTCAAAGTTTTTCTAAGTTGTATGTCTACATCTATGGTTACGCGTCAATTTGACGAAGGAAATTATATTCTTCAGAAGATTATCAATCAGAAAACTCCATACTGACCATTTATAAAAGTGAGACAGGTACTCTAGCACTAAGCACTTAACATACGTTTTTAAGATTAGAAGACAGTAACAAACGCATACCAGAAACAATCAGGTATTAAAATAAGACCAAGTTTGGTGTCGACGCGGTTGACGAAATGGCGCTGAAATATATCTTTTCGGTGACCTCTTCAAGGTTTTTTTTTCTTCAAAATTTTAGATTTAGCAGCACTAAATACATTTATACAATATAAAGAATGTGCCGGATCAAATATATCCAGAAAAAAATTTCTGCCTCAAACTGATGCATGCATGTAGAAATAGGTACTATATAAGAAATATCTGTAACCCTTGTGTTAATGAAGGATTTACTACAGCCATAGCTACCACATTATGAATTTTTTAAAAAAATTAGTCATTGAAGGACATTCTGTTCGAGATACTGACGTTCATTCCCCATTCTAATATATATATCTTACACAGAAAAATAATATGAATAAAATATCAATTCGTAATTCAAAGAACAATTTATCTTCACTATGATATAGAAACAAAAGCTCTTTATTTATACCTTCTTATGTAGATTTGAAATAGGCGACTTATTTTTTACGTCCAACCAGGTTTCTAAAGACCGATAATTTGGCCTTTCGTTATATAGTCTAATTCTGATCGAACACTGAATTAAATATCCTTCTTAATTCTAGCAATTAATATTGAATAAGTTTAAAGCGGTTTTTCATTATGGCGGCTGAAAGATGGAAGATAGATATTTTTTTACATGTGACCGTGAATAGGATTGACATGAAATTTACGCATCCCATTCTGAGACAAATTTCAAGATCAATTGTGCTATTTTCAACTTTCAAAAGTAATTATTTCTCAAGCTATTTAATAAAATAAAATAAATTAAGCCAAAATTTTGGCATTTTTGCACAGTGTTTCACCAATAATTCCCTCTAGCTAATTCTCTCAAAAAAATGGGTTACGAGTATATATAGCTTTATACAGCAAGAAAATATCTTTCTAGTAACTGGCTGATCCCACGCAGAGCATCTGCGCTCTAGTATATGCACATCATGCTTTTTTGGCCAAATTTGCTCATTCTGGCTCCCGACACTTGAGATCGCCAAAAATACAGAGCACGTCAATTATAGCCAGGAAAGAAGCTGAGCCAAGTTGGCGAAGCAGCCCTCCTCGCCAAAACAAAAAAAGGCACCAAGTTGTGTGCGTATAACAGAAAAGTACCCAATATACAATATTCTCAATAGTAATCTCCATGATGTTCACCTCAATTTATAAATTTAGCACGATTTTCCCTTCCTTCGCTGGCTTGATTACCAACTGATCTCTTTTGAATAATTTCATCCGAAGTCCCATTACGTTGTACGAAATACTGTGAACTTTACGTTTTAAACTCATTTTTTTTCCAAGAATAACTTGTTTTACTTCAGAACGAATATAGAAGCAGTCTATGCCTATGAAGTTATGAATAACACAGTGGTGTAGTCGCAAAATAACAAGTGCCGGGACGTTCTAAAAGCAGTGCCGGAATGCTCTAACCTGAGTGACAAACATCGTGCTGTTTAAAGGACGTCTTCGCAATTTTTATTTATTTCTCGTGGGAAAAAAAGCAGTGCCGGAACAGTGTTCCGATGCGTTGTGGCTCCACTACACTCCTGGCCTACCCGGCAGTTACCATCGTCTAAAACAGAACCGGACGAACACTCGATTAGTTTGTGCCCCGGCACGGAGTAAAAAAAAAATCGAGGGGCGAAAAACTGTCAAAACAAAATGAGAAAAAAAACTCGCAACGGAATTTCTGAATTAATTAGAAAATTTTAAAAATATGTAAATTTTCTAATGCTGGCGAAATGGCATCCGAAATAGATGCAGATAAAAATTTTGAATCAATATCTAGCCATCAAGTCCATCGGCGAAAAAAAAACACTCAATTTGATTATGAAAATCAGGATGAGCCCATAATCGATGAACAATAAAAATACAAAATTGAATCCATTTACCACCTGATTGACACTGTAATCAATTCTTTAGAACAAGGATTTTCTCAGCTGCAACATCACAACAGTTACTTCTGTTTTTTATATCATATATATGAAATAAAAGATGTTAGTTCTTCTGTAATTTTGGCCAATGAGGCCGTTCAAATATTACGTAAGCATGTTTTGGGTAATTTTTGAGCCCCTCCCCCCTTGTCAGCAAAAATAAGCAAATCGCAAACCCCCCTCTTATAATTACGTAAGCAAACTGCACACCCCCTCCTCTTTTTTTACAAAACGTATAAGAGTAATAATCTAATTAAAAAAATTTTAGGACTTAATTCAAATAAAAAAACTTTAACTCGGCTTAAAATGAAAAAAAAAAAAAAAAATGTATGTTTAATTTCCTTACAATTTTGTTTAAGAAAATTTCTTACTTTATCGCAATTTTAAAAGAACATAGATGTATTTTAAATTTAGTTTTGCTCATGCCCATCATCTATTCAGATGCTGACCAAGGTTGCTTAAACCATTTTTCCATATCTATTATTATATTGCTTCCCCCTTCTGTTACTACTTCATCGCTTTCTTCTCGGAAGGAATCTTGATGAACTTCTTCGCTAATTTTTCGCAATTACCGCCAGCTATTATAAAGAAAAGATACTATTATCCATTGTGTTCAATGAACATTCATCCTATCTATCGTTTATGTTTTTCTTGTGTGGTTAAAATGCTTAACCTCAGAACATCATTGAAAAAAAAAATCAAGTTAATTTTCTTTTGCCAAATTTAATTTTTTTTTCAAATTTAATTTTTTTAATTAAATTATTCTTTCAAGTTACAAGAGATTTTCGGAAATCAAGTGATTTTGATGTCTTACGTAAGCATCACTCATACCCGCCCCCTCCCTCCTTGTCAGCAAAAATAAGCAAATCGCACCCCCCCTCCCCCCTTAGGTGCTTACGTAATATTTGAACGGCCCCAATTGCACAGATTTGGAAATGCTTTTAACAGATGGAGAATCATCGGATGAAAACAGTCTGGAACTTTGTGATGAAATATCAGTAGTGTTCTCTATCGGAAAAAAGATTTATCATCTTTGGAAGTTTTGAAATTGATAACAAAAATGAATTTCGTTCCAAACTTGAGCATTGCTCTAAGAATTTTAGAAACTTAAGTTAAGAATTATCTAAGAATTTTACTATCCAATAAGTATTGCATCTTGGATATTAGTTTTTGAAAACTAAAAATAATCAAAAACTATTTGCGATCAACAACATCTCAAACAAGATTGCCACACTTCGCTACATTAGGAATTGAGTATGAACTGAGTAACAGTTTAGATGCTTCTGAATTAATTAGAGAATTCTCTGAAATAAAAGTTCGTAAAATAAAAATTCGTCTGAATTATACTCCTGTTAACTGTTTTTTTAAATGGAGTATTTTAAGTGAGAAGTTATTATAAGTATTAATGCCAATTACTGAGTTACAATGTTGTTTTTTGGACGTTCGCTAAAAAAATATTAAAAAGACCATATGCCTTTTATTTAGAATGCTTACATTGTAGTTCCATAGGGGCGCAATTTTTTACTTTTGTATGGAGCTGTTCAAAGGCAAAATCCAACCCTGCCTAAAGAGAAATTAGCCTCTTTTTTTGCGCCATGTACCTTAGCTTTTTATATATAGAGATGTTATTCTAAGTACTGTACGATGCTTTGACTAATTTTTTAACATTAAAAAAAAAATCCTTAAGGTTGCACAGCTTATCGTTTCTAGCGAAAGCTAAGAAGGCCAATATATATATATATATATATATATATATATATATATATATATATATATATATATATATATATATATATGTTTAAATCTTCTGTTTTATTTTTTATAAATTTAAAATTTTTCAAAACTAACAGTTTATTTGGTTCAGAAATTTCATTTAGAAAATTTTTCGTTGGTTATTTTTATTGCAAATTTTAAATTTTATTAATTTAATTCAATGATTATTGCTAATAAAATGGAGAAACCAGCTGAGCCGAAGGCGTCTATTCTTAAATACAAATCATCACTTAAGTTACCTTAGAATAGCAACGTATATATTTGAATTAATGGTGCCTTCCGTGGTATTTTTGATCATGCTGTTGGGGAATGAAATAAAACAAATAGTTATATTTCCAGTGTCTTCAACAAGAGACTCAAAATATTGCAAATTGGCAAGTTTTGAAATAAATTTGTACTATCAGGAAAAATTAATTAGAATGAATAAAGAATGAGTTTGAATCTAGCGAAGCCGAATAATAAAGCCTTTATAAATGAACCAAAAATAGCGTAATGCTGATGATTTGCATAATAAAGTTTCCTCCAAATGATACTTAAGACCAATTACAAGAATTTTTGATGTGACATTAATATTCAATTGCTTTATTGCAAGAAATATTCCAAAGTTTAAAAAATAGATTTGTGAAAACACCTTTGAGTTTCTGTTTCTCTTCTAAAAAGGTATTTCGTCAGTTCAATGATACTGCTTCATGTTCATGGATTTGCATATTTTATTATTTCGTATATTTAATATTTAATACACTTAATTATTTTACACTTAATCCATATTTCATACGGATTAAGTTTTTTTTAATGACTAGTGATTTCACAAAATATTTCTACAACCGTAATCCGCCTCCATTTTTAGCTTCCGTGGTTCAAACGCAACTTCGCTTAAAATGAGGACCGGATTACTAAATAGGCTAGTGCCAACGGGCCCCTCAACTTTGGGGGGGGGGGGGGGGAAGGGGGTTCCGGCTTTTTTTTTTTTTTTGCAATGTTTCCTGAGTAACTTAATTTTGTGCTTTCATTTGATTTACAAAAGCAGGGCATCGGAATTTATTCAACTTAAAATAAAGTATCGTTTAAATTTTAGAACATTATTCTAACGGCATTCGTAATTAATCACCTTCTGCAAGCTATATATTGTTTTATAATTTAAAAAAAAATGTTGCTTTATAATTTAATAAAATATCCGCCCTTATAGGTAAATAGTATTTAGAATGTGTTAAAAAGTATTTTTTTTTTTTACTATTTTGTATAAAATTACTTTAAGATTTTTATTTCGCATTTTTTTTTTTATCTGCGATATACTGAATCCAATTAAACGCTTTGTCATTTCAGTTTGTTAAAATTTAATAATTAAAATTGCTTGTTTAGAAATTAAATTAACATCAATAAAAAACATCTGGTATTGGAAGTTGGGGAGAGGAAAAGGAGGGCTCCAGTACTTGTATTGCCTAAGGGCCCATAAAGGGCTTAATCCGACCCTGTTTAAAATGTAAGCAGAATAGAATTCACATGCACTTGTATGAGAAGTCACGTGTTTACAGTATGGATTTGTCTTTTTCTCTAGCCCCCCCCCCCGAATTTTTTTTAAAAAGAAAAAAATTATAAATTATAAAAATACTTCTGTAAAGTAATGTTGGAAGACAATTTGTTTTCCATTTTTTTAACGAAGCTGTATGTAGAAATGCCCCCTCAAGAAAATGAGAATCATGCTAATTTGAAAGCCTTTGATTATCTTCTATATATCTTAGCAATTACTGAAGGGAAGCGTCTAAAATTTGAAACAGTGATGTTTTAGCTCTTACTCAGTCGATTACCAACTAAACTTGTTAGTATTTCTATTCAAAAATATTTAACATATGAATTAAAAAACGAATTGAACGAATGAATTATAAAATATCTCTTTAAATTTTCGAACATGTATAAATTTTTTTTGTTTTATTAATTACTATTAAAAGTTGATTATGTCTTGAGGTATACCGAATAAACGTGAACCCCGTCGTTAACATTAGTTCCAGATTTCAACTGTTCCTAGTTCATCAATCGTTCACTCAAAATTATAAAATTTAATATGTTTTCGAGGCAGTTTAATCTGGAGAGTTTGAATGTGTATTCGAAAATAGACGTTACTACTCAGTGGCGAATCTAGGATTGGGGTCGGGGGGCTGAAGTATAAGAAGTTTTGTATCGTTGTGACGAATGTCAAATCTTATGGCTTATGTAAACTAAAACACTTTAACTTTACAGACTTTAATCACCTGACAATACGAATCATAAAGAACACTACAATACTTTTGATAATTTAATAAAAAACACAATGACATAACTAGCAAAAACATGTTTTTGACCGTGCCAACGCTGCAAATACGAGTGGAATGACTACAAAAGTGGGAAAACTTTCGAGCCTGTCAAAAACCAGGAAGAAATTTTTTTCACTTTTTTTTTTTAAGGGAGATTAAGAAAAAACAGCTTTGGTGATTTTAAATAAAATCAAGAATTCTAAGCTCTGGGAGGGGGGGGGGGGGCTGCAGCCCGATAGCCACTCCCCTGAATTCGCCACTGTTGCTACTTGAAAAAATTGAGTTTGTGTAAATCTAAATATGAAGAATATTTTCCTGTGGTGATAGACATATACAGTTTTAACGTACCATATAAATTCATGATTAAGGAGCAGCGCTTGGATACTCTTTTATAGATTATACACCTAAAGTAAGCATAAATCTTTTAAGTTCAACAATATCTAGTAGTCACCGGGTAAATCATTCACTCATTCTATTTTCTTTTTTCAGAAATTTTACTCTGTTTACGTCAGCCGGAGAATAAGGAATATAATGATTATTTCTCGATTTTTTTTATAATTGAATAATTGGAGGAAATGCAGATTTTAATCAGAATTTGTGTTTCTGATATTGAAAATAGTCTCATTAAAGGTACTTGGAGTCTAGCCATATGTTAAAGCGATAAAAGAGTTGAAACTTTTTTTTTGCTGGGTATTGGTGGGGAAAAAAAATGTTTTCCGTTAGGAACTTTGTGGATCTTTGATGCGCCTACGTTTATTCCTCCTTAAACTGGGTCCTTTGTTTCAAAATTACGCCCATGCAGTCTGTAAGTCCCAGGCGAATAACCATTGCTACATATTATTACTTCCGCATAAAATTATAATCTGATGGACACATCGTTTTTCATATAATCAATTATTGCTCAGTGTCGCCCTCTTTTGTTGAAGAAAGAAACTGAAAACGTGTATTTTACAAGCATTTGTTGTATTTATGATTGAAACTATTAATATCTTTGCACTAACAATACATATGAATGCAGAATATTTAGATATTTTCATAGAATAGTAATTATTCCCTTTGAATTTTGTAATATTTCAATGAATAAATGTCAAAATAGCAATTTTAATATTTATGCAAAATACAGATCACATCTAAGTTTTTTTTTTAAAATTATTTCGGAGAAAGAAATATTTAATGAAATAGTGTGAAAATCTAGTTTCCTGACAGAGTTAATTTATTTTTTACAGTATTTTATTCTTTCACTTCTTTCCAAAATACTTTTAGTTTGCAGTATTTTAAACATTTTATTTTGCTTTACATCTCGAAACATATCCTTACAATCTACAGATTACAATTCATATTAATTTCAATACACATCAAACTTTCCGAACATCAAATGATATCTTTAAATCAATCGAATTACCTTTGTTTACACAGATTCAACATCCAAAAGCGATCATCAAGCGCGCTATTAATAATTATATTCAAAATATTAGACTGATGTAAATGTATCAGGAAATTTCTAGAATATCTGTAAAAGAAAAAATTGTCTATGATGACCAATTTCTTTCCAAATTGCGATTACGCAATACAGAAATGGGCAGGAAGACCCTTTGCCGTTCTGCAGTAATTTCTTTTCTTCTCCGCGATATCGATTCGCGGCGGAATGCGTCACAGCTCTTGAAGCAAAGTATAGCGGTTGAACCTGGCAACCAAAAGCATAATTCTGAATTTCTGGGTGTTTCTGGCCTGGACGCGAGGGTGTTCGTCTCTCTCTAGAATAAATTTCATATTTTTATGCTTGAATGAATGTAGTTGTTATCGTTGAACACTGATAAACGTTAAGTAACGAAAAAACCCTATCATATCATTCATCCGGTTTGACATCGTTTGCTTCAAGGACCTACCGCTAATGAAACTGTGTTGTGTGTAATGCATTAGTCTCGTGTGGTAGTGACAAACTGAAGAGTTTTTGCTAGATATTTGTCACATTTCTGAATCTGAAATCAAAAGTTAACACATTAGAACAATCATGAAGTTGATTCTTATATGCTTCGTCACATTATTTGTCGCATGTGCTTTTTCCTCATCTTCTAGGGAAGAGGTAAGCTGTTTTCCCATTTGGCCTTGTTTTTATTTATCTTTCAAAAGCCGTCAAGTAACATTGAGAGGCTAAAAAAATCTATGTAAAATATTGATGTATGATACTCTTTATTGTTGTATATTTCTAATAATAGTCGAATTTCTTTGCGTAATAATATTTGATCTATCTAAATTTAAAATAATCGATCAATAAGCAGGAGTAGTCAAAACTGTCGTATTGTATCGTATCGTAAACAGTGTTTTGTATTTCTTTCATTAGTGTGAATTCGTAATAAAAATTTTATAACGTGTTAAAATTCTAAAACGTGCATATTTCATTTACCATATAACAAACCTTATTGCCTTAAAAAGTATTATCACAGTTGTCTTTTTAAAATGTCCCGTGAAAGAAGCGAAATTTAGGGGATTCATTTAAATAAGTTAGAAATTTCCATCGCAGTTTTACGAAAAACAAATTTATCGTCAATTAAGTAATTAAATTCTATATTTTTATGATTGTTGAGTCAAACGATAAAAGTATTATATGCATTAATACTTTGCTGTTAATTGGAGGATTAATGTCCTCTCTCTAATTTGGAATAATTAATCTGCTTTGCTTTTATGGATGAATTTGGATAGGGTTAACTTGACACAATCATTTTCTTATAATTGAAAGTAGCCGTATTTTCATATGCAAATGAAAGGTATTTTTTAAAGCTATTATTTTTATGGTACATATAACTATTTTATTATAACATTTCATAATAAGAAAGCTTTAAAAAATTCTAGATTGATGCAACATGTGCTAAAAATTAAATATTAGTAGGTACATTTTGAAAAAAATTAAGATTTTTTTATGGTACATATAAATTAATATTTCACTAAAGCGTTTTCTCTTGCAAAACTGTATAATTTCAAAATTATATTTTTAGGAATATATCTATAATCCTTGTAGTTCTCTGTTCTGCAATAAAAAAATTCACCAAGATTGTATAAAACCAAAAGGGGACAGAAAAACAATATAATAACTTAATAATTCGAAGAAAAAGTCGCTAAAGAAACTAGTTTTTTTACTTTATTAATACCAAGATTTATTAAATTTTATAGTTATGTTAAGCCAGTACTTATATAAAGCTTTTACGACTTGAATATCTTCATGTTGATGTGGATTAAACATAGGAAATGGTTTTTAAGTATTGTCTTCATCCGAGAGCTGTTCGATATTGGTCAGTCCATTTCTTGTTTAGCTATTAACGAAAAAATTAAATGTAGGTAACAAGTTAAATAAAATCGTATGCAAATGCGTAAGCTCTATTGGCATGCTTTCCCATTGGAATTCAGTTCAAAATGCATTTTTAGATCAGCTTCAAATAACTTGTTGTATAGAAAACTTGCAATGTTATATATATATATATTGCATCATTTGATTTTTTATAGAAAAGGGTAGTAAATGTTGTATTACAAATTTCAAGTTCAAATGTTAATTTATATATTTTACGGGATGCAATTGCTGTATGGATAGTTTTTAGATTTCATATTTCAATTTATTAACTTTATTACTGTGCTGAAATATTTCTATTTGTTTAAAGTAAGTATAGTTAGTTCTCCAAGGTAATGTTCTTCCTTTTTTGTAAACTTCTTGATTTTGCCTACTTTCTCTTAAAATTAACGTTTCTAATTTAAATAAATAAGCTAGTAGTTAATTTTCTTTTTAGTGTTATGGAAAGCATATTTTATCTAAATATACAATATTGTGAATTGTTAGGGTTAGAAATGACATGAAAGATATCGAGTTTGGAAAAATAACCTTCAATCCATCTTCACAGTATTCTGTTTTAATAGTGTATGGCACTTCCCATTGTCATTGTTAGTTATAGGCTTTTAATTTGCAATCCAGCTGTATTGATCTTTTGAAACAGCAAGTAGAATGGAGACCGCTGTTCCTTTATAATGCCTGGATAGAATATCTTTAAGGGAATGTGGATCAATTCAGGAAGAATTGATATGTGTTCATATTAACTATCCAAAACTGAAAATCTGTGATTAAACTGCAAACAGTACAGTAATTTTTGTAGAAATTTATATTTGTTTTATCAGTTTTGGAAGACAGTAGTATTAAAACAAGACTTGAATACCCAGCTCATTAGTGTGCCTTAAAATACTGATGGTAAAGTTAACTCTAACACCCAATCTAAACAAGTACAAATAAAAGTTTTTTTTTTTTCTTCACATAACTTTTCAGTATATTATCATGCTGAGGTAGTATAAAAAATAAATTTAATTTTAACAACGCCATTATGCAATTTTGTCGTGGTATTGCTATTTCTATAAAATTTCCTTCTGTCCTGTTTTTTAAAAAAAACTCTTGATATTTTTAGTTATATTCTAAGTAGATAGCTTGGCATATTTTTATTAATGTAATTTGCTATGATTGTAAAGGTTGACTTGAAAAAGGACAGAATAAATTTATCATTAACTCGTAGAATCTGCTGAATATCAAAACATTTAACATGTTGACTGCCAAGACTCGTCCTTTCTGTCTAATTAGATGACCCCTCATCTGCTGCAGTTAAGAGATAGTAGAGAAGAGGTCATCTAATTTTGATTGAAAGGTTAACTCACAAGCGTATGTCATGGCAGTTAACAGTGGCAAATGCAGGGCTGCAGCCCCATTCCCAGAGCTAGACCAGAATTCTTTATTTTATTTGAAATCACTACAGATGTTTTTTTCTTAATCTCCCTTTGAAAAAAGCACAACATTTCTTCCTGGCTTTTGACAGGCTCAGAAATTTTCCCACTTTTGTAGTCATTCCACTTGTATTTGTAACTTTGACACGGTCAAAAACATGTTTTTGCTAGTTATGCCATTGTGTTTTTTATTAAATTATCAAAAGTATTGTGGTGTTCTTTATAATTCTTATTGTCAGGTGATTAAAGTTGCAAGTGTTTTTTGGTTTACACAAGCCATAAGGTATGACATTCGTCACGATGATGCAACATTTTTTTTTATACATCCGGCCGCGGGCGGCCGCGCCGACCCAAATCCTGGATTCGCCACTGACAGTTAATGTGCTAAAATATTGCAAATTATATGTGGTGACAATTCAAGTTGACAATTTGAAGAAAGCTTTGTTATGTATCATTATGTCTAATTAAATAACCCTGAATATGATTATAATATATTTAGAAGTATTTAATTCCTTTGAGCAGAACTTAGTTTTTCATAAAAATCAATATCTTTGTAATAAAATTATGTATAAAGTAAAAGTTGTGTAATTTCATGGACCTCTTTCTATATCCCCAAGATGGCACATTATATTATTCACCAGTTATATGATCACTTGTAGCTTTCTACAAGCTATTAATTTGAGTTGTCACCAACTATAGTTATCACTAAATGCTGTATTTTATGTAGAAAAAAAAGGAAGGATTGTATATTGCTGTGTAATGTTAGTGTTCTTTTTTGACTATATACATATTTTAATTTCTATTTGAAATTCTCTAGTACAGATAGAAATGCAGTAACCATGAAAAATTATTGTAAAAAGAAATATTTACCAAAATCTAGAAAAATATGAGAGAAGTTCATGAATTTTATAGCGTAAGTTCAGTAAATTAATTGAGTTTAAATATTCTTAATCTTCCATATCTTACACACCCTCTGGAAACAAGTATGGGATGGACTGTCTATAGGCAAGATATTAAATTTGATGTCATATATTACCTTTAATTAATTGTGGTATGTAAAATGTAGTTAGTGTTTTGCTAATTAGTTTATAGATACTATCACTGTATGATGATTGAAACCTTATGGTGCAAAATCAGACCCATAAGATGAATTCTAAATTTCTTTATTTTTAAACGGAGATAACTGTTTTTAAACAGACAACATAAAAAAATTGTTCTTTTAAGAACAATTTTTTAGTAATATCCCACATTCTTGCATTAATTTATTTTTAACATTAAAAAAAAAAAATGCCTAATAAGTTACTGAAGGAGGAGGAAGATGCATGGAAATGAACCCTTTTCCTTATAAAGTTCCTTCAACCTCATTTTTGGCTGAAAATTTGGTATACTCCAATTTTAATAAATGTTTATAAAGAGAAAATGCATTTAAAAACAGTTATTTAATAAATTTTAGCAATATGTTTTAAATCGAGATTTTCTTAATGTTTGTTTTTAAATGTTGAAGAATCTGAGGAAAAAAAAGGTCCTGTGAGAATTTGCTTCACACCGGTTTAAGAAGCTGTATAGTTGATTTGTGATTTGAAAGATTCATACACATGGAAAGAATTTCAAACAGCTGAATACTTTGAATTGAAATGAAGATACATTAAATTGCTACAGTTATTAGTATGAATAAGTGATAAAAGCAGTATTGGTGCATTTAAATTATTATATCAGCTATGGAAACGTTTTAGTCCTTTGTTCACATTTTACGTCTTGTCAGAGTGATTTACGTTGTAAAGTAGTTGTGAAAGTGTACAAGCAATCCGTTTTAATGAAGTTATTTAAAAGAAATAATTTAGAAATGTTATTGAATTTACTTATTCAAAATGTTTTCATTATTAGGGGTAGAGAAAAATCAGTTTAAGCTCTACATTAATAAATCTCTGTGATTACATTTTAAATTTGACATGATGTTCTGTGAGAAAAATGGCACCTGAAGAAGTGCATATTTTTCTAAATCCTTTTTTTAATATAATTGTTTTTCCCCCCTGATATTTGTAAAAGTTAAAGGTTAAAAAAGCAATATATATATTTAGAAAAAGCTCATTTTCATTGCTTAAATTGTACAAGAGTTCTTTGTTTTTTGAATGAATTTGCCAACTTATACTTCAAAGATTTTTTCTGTATTATATGCATAATAACAGAAATATTAGTATGTATTTATTGAGAGAATCTACTTAATGCCTAAAATAAGATAAATCTTCTTTTCTTTGGAATTTGATTTACATCATAAATGTTAATGTGTAATGATTGTTAAAAAACATTTTCCTTCAAGTTTTCAGTCTCATTTGAACATCGATAAGCTTAAAAAATTTTATCATTCAAAACCATATATATCTTTTATTTATTCTTTGACATATTGAAATATATCTTGAACCTCATTTTTAGATAAAGTTTAAAATAATTCAATTTCCGAACGTCGATTATCGTACTAAACCGTTGCTTTTATGTTAAACAGTCTCGACTAGTTTACAATTCCGTGCCGTGTTTATCTGTAGAAATTCTAAAGCCGTTTCTATGATTATTTTCTGTAAAATTGAATTTCGCCGGAGAAAATTAACATCCCCTTTCTTTCAAAAATAATTTCCTATTTTCCTTTAGGGGAAATTATTCAGATTGATGTCTAATATTAGAGGATGCGGCGTGGGCTTTTGTGTGGTTGAAATTAAAATTCGCCAAATAAGCATCTTCATTCGCTTGTTTAAATTTCCTGTGTTATAATGCGATTGCGATAAGTAAAATATTAATTTTGTCTAAGCAGCTTGCTATATTGATTTTGTTCTAATTTTAAATTCGTCTGTTCAGCTGCAATGTAATTCCAGTTTTAGTCTCCGTTGGCTATAGCGGCTTCGCTTTTTTACTTTCAACAACTTACTCACTTCAAATTGGTCGATTTTGAAGAGCCCGCTTAATGTTCTTTCATTGTTTAGCATTAATATTTTTTGGAAACTTAATTGAAAATTTCAGTTTTCTGGAATTTAACTAAAGTTGTTTGACGTTTTCGTTATTCTTCTCGAAATATCGTCTGCAGTAAGATGTCACAACATCCAAAAAAAAGCTTGTTTTATGGACGAATTTTCTGTTTTGTTTACTTGCATTAAAAACATTGACTTTATTTGCACGGCTTTTGGACTTCCGCATTGAAGATTCCATTGACCTAGCTTTACACTGGAATTACGTAGTCACCGCATTTTAATGTATATAAACAAAACAGAAAACTTCGTCCATAATTTTGAAATAGTTATTTCTGGGTTTTATTTGCATTTTAAAAATGACAGTTAAATACAACGAAAGTATGTAACTAAAATTAAATAATGGACCTTTGAAAATAGGTCTAATAATTTCTCTAGATGATTTTTTTTTTTAAAACACCTACTCGATATGAATTTTTTTCCCCCTCCTGAAAAGTCACTCCATATGATCTCCCAGATAATAAATTATTGCTATCTGTTATAAATCGCCGAAGCAAATATGTTATAAATCGTCGAAGCTTTGAGTTGATCTACTTATATCACGCCTTTTCTTGTTAGAAAAATACTGGTAATGAAGTTATGTTCAAACAAACGGAATAAACTTCTGCTTTGTAGGGGGAAAATTAGCTTTGATCCATCAAAAATTCAGATGCTTCAGAATTAGCTCACCTTAGCGAATTATAACCGAAGCAAACGTGACTAGGAATTCCTTTGCTCATATCACTGCTTATACTTATTCATATCTGATTTTTTAAATAGTGAGGTCAAGGAATGCAAGTGTGGATAAGAGTTGGAACCACTGTTTGAACATCAAAATATTTTAAAATGCCATGGTTTTGTTTCCCTTATGGGAGGAGGATGACAGAGGAAAGAAACCCATTTCTCTTGAATGAATATCGTGTATAATATTCCCGTCTAAGAGAGAAAAGCAATAATAGATATTATGCTACAGAAATTATCTGACCGGAAATTCACCTATATTCAGAGAGAAGAAATTCGACTTGCGTCAATATTTTTTTCCCCCCTGGAATACATTAAAGTATGAGAATTTTAATTGAAATATAAGTACAGTATTATTTCTCTTTTACACTTTTCAAAGGACCAGATGAATAGTGGTATAAATCATGGGAATCTGATGGTTTCCTAAAACAAGGGTGTTGTAAACCACGGGAACGTAAATGCGGGGTAATTCTGTAGATTAAAAGAATTTATTAAAAGGTGTCAATAGCATTATTTAGTAGAAAGCATCATTGGGGCATCTCATTCTGATTTGATTTTAATCGTAATTCAGTTGCCTTCGAATGCGTGTTCTTAGTTACGTTCTCTTTCATGAACGAATTTGTCTTATTTCTTGTTCCGCCGGGAAAAAAGAAGAGATACGTTTCCTTTATCTTGACCGAATGTGATTATTATTTATTTGGCTTCACCCCGAGGCTATGTTCCTTTGTTGCTAACTCCGAAAACAGATCGTGGCAATGTCTGCGTTTCGAAATATACCACATTAATACCTACTGTTTCTTTGCTTTTCTGGTGATCTGACCTTATTTGTTCTTCTCGGAACTCTGAAAGAGGAATTTTTGTGTTTCTGCGCCCACCCGCTGAATGATTTATCACAACATCGATCACAAGTTTCTTGACAACATTGTTCTGAAGAATCATTAACAATGGAACACGGAGGATGAGGAATTTTTTTTGAAGCGCCAGTTCTAATATATATTTGAAGTTATTGATTTTGTAACATTCAACATATATTTTGCTTTATTCCTCGTAAAATCTATTTTGTAACGTTAAGTATATATGTATTGCTTTTTATGCACGTTGCATTGCTCAATTCTAGAGGGGTTACCTTGTTTGAAATTTTGTAGCAGTAAATTTGAATTTCAGATGTGCCTCTTTTTCCCCGTGAAAGCTTTAATCAACGATGCTAATCTGATATTCATTTTTATACAGCTGTTTTTACATATGAAACAAAATTCTCAATTTTACTGAAACTGACTGAATTTTCTTTTTGTCTTTGTAAACGATTTTTAAATTTGTTTGAAAATGTAAGGTAATTCTCGTATGTTAATTTTAGGGATTTAAAGGAATTTTATTAATTAAAAACGACTATAGATCGATAAATTATGAACCAATTTCAATTATTAACTAGTGGTATTTAGTCTTTCAAAACAACTATTTATATCCTAAATTTTTAAAGCAAGGTAAATTTCGTGCATATGTTATACAGACCTTCCATTTTATATAAACCTTATGAAATGGAAATGCTATGAATGGAATTGAATTGATATAGAAAACGATCATTCTTTACGCTCTTTCCATATTTCCTAAATTTGAGTGTATGTCTCTACTGGTGTAGAAATAGATAAAACCAAACCCGCAGGTATGAAATAGAATGAAAAAATAACCGCTAAAAAAAATCCGTTATTTCAGATCCAAAACTATTGTTAAAATAATGCATCAGTAAATTAAAACCCAGATGCTTCATTTCCCATAAGATTCATCACCCAGTAAGTGAAGTATTTCATACTTCTTTAAGACTGGTGGTATGGCGCACATCAGAAATTGCTTTCATAATAATGTTAGAGAAAGTGTTAATCTCCAATCTCACCACAGATGGAGAAGCACTGCCTGATATTAGAACACACTTATAACGCTTATAAAACGATTAAAGTAACTAGTGAATAATTTTGCATTTGACTATATTTTTTTTAAGCTTTAACACAACTTTAAATTACATCTTAAGTTTTTCATAAACCGTTTTCTGGAGAATAGTTTGCAAAACACATTGGGATTATTTTTAATAAAGGTTTCATTTAGGCATTTCCTTTTTAGTTTTATGTAGGAAAGAATGGCTGAATGATCGAAGGAGTATTCTCGTTGTCAGGCCTACTGTTTTATTCAACTCGTGTAAAATTTAAAGTTTTCACCCATAGTTACGAAACCCACCAGTCACATGCAATTGCATTTGTTGCTGTATTTCGTTTTGTTGTTCTACTGGAAATCGACAGACCGCATGAATTTTTGTTTAGTACTTAGAATAAAATCGAACCTTGTGCACGGCAGTTTAAAAGCGAAAAATCGATAGGAACCATTCCTTGCGTCTGTGACATTCACTGTTTGAAATAATGTCCGAGCCAGCTACCATTTTCACGTTTAGACAGAGTGGCGCCTTTCCTGTAATTTACTTGTCCAGACGTTCGAGCGAGGCTTAACGTCTACATTAAAGTGTGGGAGAATTTCGGATAAATAGTTGGAAAGTAGCTGTGTCTGTCTGATTTTTGTCTAGTCTGCTGCGAATATTGATCTATAATGCATCTTTAAAGTGGTTAAGCATTTGTATATTGCATATATTCGTCTTTAGCAAGTGTTTGTTCTTATGCATATGTTTTAATAAAATCAAAACGTCATTGCTGTTATTAAAATAAATGGCTAGGCAGTGTCGAATTGTTTGAAAAATTTTAAGTCATTTTCAAGTACTTAAGGAAATATGATTAATAGTTCGTTTATAAATTGCCGAGCATGATGTATCTATAATATAATCATCGTTCGAAGTCGCTAACGCTCAGGAGAGTGGGCGTGGCTACGTGCCAATCACACCCGCAGCGTGGAGAGGGCCAGAGGGTTTGGGGAACGGGAGGGGGGGGGGGTCTTAGAATTCGGAAAGTGATTCGGAGTCCTTGCGGGTTTTGAGAAGGGAAGTGAATTTTCCTTGTCTTTGAAAGAGCGATCTTGTAATTTTGAGTTCTCTATTCCACTGGTCTAACTCAAGAAGAAAAGCAAAAACGCCTTGCATTTTTTTCAGAATACCTTGAACGTATTCATCAGGAACAAAGTCAGGATATTGTAAATCAATCTCTTTATTTTTGTGAAAGTCAAGTTGAAACACAGCACTGTTATCGACACAAAACTAAAGTTAGGGTCAGTTGATTCATCAGTCCTGTTTTTTGTGCTTTTTTTATTTCTTAAGCATTCTAGCAATCTACATGAGATTTTCTTCAATAACTTTCGTTAGTAAATCTGTGACAATCAAATCTGAGATATTATTGGCAAGCCAAAAATCCGTCTTAGGCGGGCATGTGATGTATATTTAACGTGTCCAAATTGAAGTAACTGTTTGAAAGTCTCCATATATTCTTAAAGCATCAAAAAGATTTATACAACAATGAATATGCAATCGTTATATTTTCAGTATGTGTCTCAAGAGTGACGAGAAAGATGTCTAGCTGATATTTGGTTGCATGTGTGTTGTTACTATATCAGTGGCAGTTGTGATCCTTTTGCAGAACTGTTCCATGGTTGTCACTTCGTTTTAATACACCTTACGTTTAGTATAACCCCAAAGGTACCCTCTACGTTCCACCACACGGCTAGCGTATCTTTAGCACTGTTACCATTTTCTTTACCACTTAGTATAAAAAAAAAATTAATGCATTTTTCTTCTTAATTCAAATTTCCCCTTTTAAGCTACATCTACCACTTACCATATTAAGAAATTGTCTTACTTGCTTATTCTATTATTTGAAATTCGGATATTCCAGTCCTAGCGCCTTGATGGAAAGGTTGCTTGGTTTCCCACCATCTGCAAAGCTGATGAACATTGTAAAGGCCATCAGTTCCTTTTTGAAGTTTAATTATCCTTTCTTCGTTTCAATTCTTTCAGTGATGTCTAGCCGAATCTGCTTCAATTCACTTTTATCAGCTAGTAGTTTGAGATTAATCTTCGAGACGTAGACATATCTAGATCTTAAAAATATCTCCAAAGTGAAGGATAACTGGTGTCCTCCTGTGTTTGATCATTGTCTCTTCGAACAGTTTTATCGTGTACGTGTTTACGATTTTATTCGTCCTTTATCATTTCTACTCTATTTTGAAGTGGAGTTGTCTGTTTATCTTGCTATTGTGTTGAGTCGACTAGTTTTTAATGTTTAGTATCTTTGGAGCCATTCAGTCAATTTCTGTGTTCGATTCTTGAAATTTCTTTCTGATAAAGTTCATTCTACCGGACTGCTGAGTATTTTTCAATGGTTTTTAATCTGGGATATTTGCGCAAGACATGCTTCCTATCGCAAATTTGACTTCAGTCCATTTTGGTAATTAGAGGAATATTGACATTGATTTCAACAAATATTTCAGGCATTTGCCTGTTACTATATCTTAGTAAAATCCTATGCTGTTCTTTGGATCATGTTTATATGTTAATGAGCGCTAATGTCCTGTTGCTTGAAGCCTTTTGCTCTTCATGTTTTTATCAATGAAACAAGAAATAAATTTATGAAATCATTAAGAAAGTATTATGTTTGAAAAAATGTATTCACAAGGATTTTTAAAAGAATCTTTCGAGATAAAGCACCGCAGAATAAAATTTTATTCGTCACAAATTTAAAATGAATGTAAAAGAGTGCACAATTGTTTTGAGAATCGCAGTATGGATTCAGATTATTAATTCCTGTATACCCATTCATTTTTATACAGTAAACCTTCTATTTAACTATCTAATTGGAGTCGTAAAATTGGAAGTACGTTAAATCGTGAATTGCGTTATGAAAAATATTTACACTAGAATGTTACACTTGTGATTGCGCTGCATAATAAAAATGTAAAATATTTAATGTAATGCATATTAGTAACAAATAAAAACCCTCCTTGCAACTGCGTATTGGGAAGATGTATAGAAAATTTCAACAAAAGTCAAATTCTGTGCATTATTGTATTTGAATCCACTTTATACACTGGTATTTGAATATTTTATTTTGTCCACTGTATTTGAATTGACTGTAATTGCTTTGTTTTAACGGAAAACGACACATTAACCTGTGAATCTGAAGCTTGTGCCTACTTTTAACCCCTAACTGAATAATTTTCTCTGCTATCTAATAATAAGACGATCCTATCTGTTTTGAAAAGAGACTGCCGTTTTCATTCATCCTGGAAGACATATAATACTTGAGCTGTTCATAGATGCTACGTAATTTTTGTTAAAATTATAAGACTAATTAATGATTAAATTTTAGTTTCAAGACTAAAAATGCCGTAATTCAATGCACGACTATTCTCGGGCTTTTAAGTTAAGCGGTTTTGTTTGCTTTTAAAATCTGTAAGAATGAATCTAGTTTTAAATTGCTTATGTGTTCTTGATTAATCTCTTTAAAATTTGGATCCGAGGAAAGAAATAATTTAAATGGAAAATTATACAACAAGATTTTAAAAACACAATTTGAATATAACAAAAGCTTTATAGTTAAAAGGAAATCCTAATGCAGTTTTCCTCTATTTCTGCATATGTTTAGAGAACTTTTCAATTTTTGTCCGACTTCTATTTTCTTTCTAGTAGTAATTTTTTTTATATTACTATATTTTGCTCCAAATTATAGGGCGTTATTTATCCTCTGTAATTTACCGAATATTCAACTGAAATTTTTTCTCCGCTTTTCAATTTTAAAAAAAATGAATTATAGGGTAAGATTTTCAAAACACTTTGTCAAACTATTTTAAAAAGAATTTCAGAATAGTCTTCTAATTTTCCTTTTATGTTTCTACAGGAAAACAATTTGTTATCGTTATGGCGGCATAATCTTTCATTGCACCATACGCGTTGCAAATTTTTTTAGACTAATTCATGAATATCCTTTTTAATCCCCACCTCAATTATGAATAGTCGTCCCCGCTCCAGCATTTCGGGGGGAAAGGAGGTTAATTGTTATTTTTTAGACCAAACAAAGCTTCTTGTTATGATCAAAAAGCCGTCTGAGGCCCCGCTTTTTAATAGCTTCGGGCTAATGACATAGAATTGTCGTCCTTTCTGAAAATTAAAGCTTTTTTTTAAGGTTTTCTTAATTCATTTACGTCTCGCTTGCCTCATGAACATATTTTGAAAGCATTGCTGAGAAAGCGGAGCGAATAAAAATTTTCCTCAACTACGTGCAAGAAAGAAAAGAGCAGATAATTTTTTAGAAATTTTGTTTTCAGGCATTTCTCACCCCCTTCTCGTATATCATTTAGAGGGGGGGGGGGACTTACAGAATTGTGGAATTACTTGGCATCAGTGATGTAAAATACCAAGGTATTTATTTTTAAGGGTAAATACCCAAAATAAGTATTTATCTGAGTATTTATTTTTCAGTTAACTCAATTCATATAAAATGCAGGCACTGGTGTGAAATATGTCTGTATATTATAAATATATATAGAATATATATTGATCATAAGGTAAAGTAAAAAAGAGAAAACTAGTAATATATGAACCATTTTAATTCTATGAAAATTAAAAAAATGAATCAGAAAATACTAAGTGATGAAAAATGCTATATCATGGATCTTGTATAAAATACGTAGCTTAAATGTCGATCCTTTTTAATTACAAGAGTAAATGAATAATGTATTTGCTGCTTTTAAAAAATGAGAGTTATTTTAACTAAATTAAAAAAGAAAATGTTGAGTATGGTTTTAAAATGATAAAGAGCTGATAATAGAAACTAAAATGAAAGATACAATTGTTTCTAATTCTTTTTGGATTAATTAGTCAAAGTACAGACAGTGCTAATGAAAAGTTAACAGATGTTTCAGTTCTAACAGTTTTTAAAAATGAATTATTCTGAAAGTAATACGCATTCATTTTATTTCAACAAAGATAAGTGATCTTTGTAACAAGATTTCAGCAACAAGAAATGTGAATTTTTTGTTGCTGAAACTGTTGTATTATTTGACGATGTATTAAAGACACACACAGTTTCCTGGACAGGCGAAATTCATTTGGATCATGTTATCAATACTTAAATGATCTCTAAGTTTAATCATTTCTCCACAATTAATTTTTTGACTTTTCGTATAATAGTTAAATTAATTAAGCGATATTATTTTCCTCCAGCCCATCCTAGATCTAAAAATATTTTTATCAATGTTTAGTAATTTCATAATGTCTAATTTTAAACCTTTTTACATATAAATATCAACACCAGTTTGCCGTATCATATCAATTATAATCAGATTAGAGAATCCCGATTTCAGAGTTAAAAAATAAATAACATAAGTGAAGAGAATGCACTGAAATTGATGAAAGCTCACAATCTGAAAGTGAAGATGAGTTGAATGATTCTTTCGAAAGTGACCACGAATTCGATAGCGATTATGAAAATTACTCATCAAGCACTAATGAAAAGGAAGATAATTTGAATGCAAGTAGAGGACGAAAGAGAATGAGATTGTCGACGGTTTCTGAAGACGATAGTGAAGAAAGCAATGAACGGCGAAATATTGAAATTGCTATTGCTGGAACAGTTTGGAAAAAGATCGAAACAAGTTCCATCTCTTCATCCCGACAGCTTTGGCGATTATTTGCATTCAAACGCAAAGGTGTCAAGACACCTTTTGGTCGAAATAGGTAAACTCAAAATCGCGGTAGAAATAGTGTCAACTGCTTCAGTCCGTCAAAATTTCGCGTACTTTCCACATTTAAATCGATCCCAACCTATCGATAGCACAATAAGGCATGCATGCACAATTTGATAAGAACTTTCCAAAAGGATCTACCGGATTTTCCGAAACTTATCTCGACCCGAGTTGGAAAAAAGTAATTTGACAGAGAATGCAGCCAGCTCATCGTTGAATGGTGTGTTCAGTAGGTCGAGCCAATCTTATTTAAAAGGGAAGAGACCTTTTGATCGTTGGAAGACTTTATCGACAATCCCTTCACCTCCTGTAAAAGTATTGGGAAAAGCTGGATAATGGGAAACTGTTATTGGTTATTGCGCAAAGCTGCCTCATCAGTGATGGTTAATTCTGTCTTACAGAGAGAAATGTGGACTCTTTTCGACGACGAGCGAGATTGACTTTCGATCTTGTTAACATTTTGTTAGCATTTGTTTAAAAATATGCCAAAATTCGACAATAAAAACCAAGAAGCTCTTGAAGTCTAAAATGGGTGTATTTGAATGTTTAAGGTTCTTAGTTTTATTTACTTTATCGTCGAAACTGCTTTAAACAATATTGATTTT
Source organism: Araneus ventricosus (assembly GCA_013235015.1). Classification (NCBI taxonomy): domain Eukaryota; kingdom Metazoa; phylum Arthropoda; class Arachnida; order Araneae; family Araneidae; genus Araneus; species Araneus ventricosus. Next base: position 174,577 of record BGPR01000003.1, on the reverse strand, counting down.
TCCTTTCGATCAAATTGTATTATACATATGCCGGCTATGTATTAGGGATGTAACGAATATTCGGTCCTTTTGTCGAATACTAAGTAGATATTCGGCTGAATATATTCAGAATAATAATTTTTTTTAAATGCGCTTTTAAATACACATTTAATAAAGAATTTTGCAGAATTGCGTTTCAGAGCATTTATTATTAAAAACGAAATCTAACATTTATCCACATATTAAGTTGCATAGTACATAAGTGTGTATGCTGTTGCTTATCATTTATGGAAGTCTGTTCTTTATGGTTTCATATATATTACCAGCTTCAGAAAATAAACGGTCGCTATATAATGCTCGCAGGTGCTGAAGGATATTTGCTTGATAAATTTACCAACATTGGAAACTTTTCTGCATTTTTTTCCACCAATTATATGGATATAATTCTATCCTGCCTATTAAAACTTCTTTACCAAAGTAGGAATTTACTTCTAGTAATTTTAATTTATACATTCAATTTTCTTCTGGGTTTGTCATTGTCATGTTTTCTGCAATGATGAATGCTTTATTTCCTAAAAGCAATCTCAAAATGATGTGGGTTTCTCATTTCTTATTATTGGAATTAAGGTATTTAAAATATTACAAATATACATAAAGGTATTAATATTTGTTTAAATATACAAATAAAAAAATTATTTTATTTAATCTTAATTTTTTTCATTTAAAATTTGAAAAATATTTAATTTACGATCAAAAATGGAATGTTTTTAAGAATTTGGTATTCGGCTGCCGAATATTCAGTATTCGGCTATTCGCTACATCTCTACTAAATATGCATAAATTTAAAGCTGAAGTGTAAAGATTTTAAAAATACGTTCAGTGAAATAAGTGGAAATGGCATTCAGATTTTTGTTTCAGTAGTTTCCTTTATTCAGATATCTTTCATAACATTTTTTTTTTATTCATTTACTTAATCCAAATTTCAAAAGTTGCACACACATACATGCACCATATGAGCATGCATTCATGCTTCTTCATAGAAGGTGGCTACACGGAAAAAATGGTGGTGCTAGTTTATATCTTAAAAGCTTCATCGTCAATAATTTAGTTTCAAAACCAGAAAAGCTGTGGTATAATAGAAAATATAGTTCCTGTTCAGATTACCATTTCTTTCAAAAATGATTCCAAAACATCGATATTAGCGATTGAATTAAGATTACAAATAACATATAGTAATAAAAGTTAATTATATTCAACATTTTTCTAGACGAAAATATATTAAATATAATCTTTTATTATCACCATATTAACAAAATCATATTATACTGGCGTTGAAATTGAATTTCTTCTTCCATTTCGCTGTGTAATGCAGTACTCTTCTAGTCGTTCGTACAGCTACTGGGAATCTTCGAAAAGATCTAATTAACGCAACCGGTCGATAAAATTAGTTGTATTTATGTGCTAATGCATCCGTGGCCACTACTTTAAATTTCACAGTTCCAATCGCTGATTTCGAAAGGACGATCTTTAAGTTAATTTAACCTATAGAATTCTACGATTTGGATCTCTCCCATTTCTGTGGGACATTCATCAACGGCTGTGCGTTTCAGTCGATTTTAACGAACTTGGGATTTGGAACTAAACTCTAAACATGGATACGTTTTCAAGGATTTAGTTGGAAGATCGCTGGAAATCCGATATATTCTGTTGCCAGTTTTCGTATGAAAGACGGGTAATCGCTTCTGAGTATTCGTTACGTGATGTCCATTTAGCTGCTCTGAAACAATTTTAGAACGATATTTTCCCCCATTTACTATATTAATTCTGTAATAAATGGTGAATTTTGATTTCATTTACGTGCTTTACTTTGGTTCAGCATTACTTTAGATTAAATTCCCTTTTTTTATGTTAAATCTTGAAATCTAAGATTCAGAACTATAAATTTGAACTTGTGCATAATTGGTTCATTTCGGTCCAAACTAGTCCATTTGTATAGTACTATTATTTGACCTAGTAATTGTCTTTTTCGAATTTTTTGTACTAAAATTTAATGGAAGCATCTAATGGAATTTTTAAACCAATATTACCACAATTCGTGTGTTAACCGTTTGCAGTCGGATTGGTAACCGGTTGCTAATCGGATGTTTGGTAATACAAGCCTTCGTGTGCCTTGCAACTTGTGAATATTGTTACAAACATGGAAAGTCGCTTCCCAGCAGTGTGAGTCTTATGGTTGGGAATATAGTTTTACAGGGATAAGTATGGGATGACTAGCAGCAGCCACGTCTGGTTCCCCGACCTTGGCGACGAAATATGGGATCTCAAAGGTGCTGGAATCTTCTCGCTATTTCCATTTGGAGAGAAGATACGCTTTAATGTACTAGAAGATTCCATGTGGCGTCACGGCCTGCCGCGTGAGACTATATAAGGAGAGCGCTTGGATGACGGAGGTGTGCTGTTGATCCATTGGGAACGACTTTAGAGCTTCGTCCGCAGTGCGAGCTAGGAAGCTGTTGAGCTAAGCGCTATTGAAAGTGCAGTTATTGTCGTTACTAGTTATTTGCTGACTGTTTGTGTTGTTAAATATCAAAGTACTGAACTGTTATTACCTGTGAATTGTTGTCTATTTACATTGGTAATCTGTGCAAGAATTATTGTTTCCTGTACCTGTGCTACGTGTTTTCCTGCATATTTGTAAATAAAAACCTTCATTCTCCATTATCCTGCGTGTTGGATTGTTTACACCATACACCCACAGTAAGACTTTTGCAACAATATTTTCTTAACTAAAAGTGTTGCAAGTAGAGGATAAATTAGGCAGATACTCCTTTTTGTTGATTTGCCGTTCTTTCTAAATTTCGTATTGTTTAAAATTTATTACAGATATCGAAATGATAATTTTCCTACATGATTAGTCAGAATCGCCATCCGAGTAGAAATAATTAATGTTTTTATTAGATTAATTAACTTTAATTATTGCGGATCGACGAAAATAAATAAAAGTGCATAATTTAAAGCTTCCTTTAATAAAAAAAAATAATATATATGCTCTTTTTAATGTTTTTTCCTTGAAAGTTATATGAATCCTTACTTCTTTCCATCTACTCCAAATAGGCGTTATAAATAATCTAGTCTCATTTGATAGTGTAATGACAGTTTCAAAAATGATATGATTAAAGTGACCATTTATATTCCTCAAAACGGGACATTTTTTTAATTAAGAAAATACATATTTCTTCAGTTTTTATTTATTAATGAAAAGGACCGGAATAAACACGTGAAAATAGATCATTCTTGTGTTCTTGCATTTTTTTGAAATACACATTTTGTTTCAGTATATTTCGTGTGATTTTTTTAAAAAATGCAATTATTGGCAGAATTTCTTAAAAATTTACTTTGGTAATTCACGTTGCTTTATAAACTGTGACTTGCAACTGTGTTTTCTGGCTTGTCCACAACTTATTCATAAGAAAAAAGACCCTTTCTACAGATGAATTAGTGCTGGTCAGACATGGAATATATTCAGTAATTATACAAAGTTCGTTTGATTTAAATTCTTGGCGTGAAAGTCTTTGAACACTCAATGACTTTCGGTTTAAATATTCCCAGTGTTTTATTCCAACTTTTCATGCGGGGTAATGAAGTTAGAACTAAGTGCGAGATAGGCGGCTTCTGACCAACTTACATACGTGCGACGCGTACAGCGCATGCTCCGGGCTACTAGATATTACCGTCGGATTTTTTTAGTTTATTTTTGGCGGCGCCTTGTTTGAAATTGCTATCCTGGGTTGCTCTCTTTCTGAAATACTTTATTTGATTGTCTTTTGGTTATGGATTATGGTAATACAAAATTCAATTTTGACCAGAATTTGTGAGCAACTAATAAAATTCACTCATTAATATTTAATTTGCTGCTATATTAATTCAATACATTTGTCATTCACACGCAAATAATAAAGTTAACTCAATATTTTACTATTTTAGTCCTTTAGTTATTTACAAGCAAATTATAACACATTCAGTACTTTCGTTTTGTTTATTTATTTATTTTAGTTTAGAAACTAACGATTTTTTTGGACCGTTTATCTGCGAAGTAAACATAAAATTCGTTTTCCAATCCTAATGTTTAACGATTACGACCCAATTTCCTGCGCGATAAAGTGTCTTTCTAACCTAACATTACTGAAATGTGTTATCAGTCTTGGAGAAATTCCTTTACCGTTATCTATAACAGGTTTGTGGTGATAATCTCTATTTCCACGATAAGGGCGGTGAATTTTCTGTGTCTTGTTTACCTGTGATAGCGGGTGTCATCGTTTTTAGTCATGGACATTCCACATCGTTTTTTGTCCTCTCCTTCGACGTTATCTGCTTATTGTTCCCCGCCTTTCTTCCGTTGAAATGTGACCGCAACCGTGCCGGTTAATGGGTTTTTAATGACCTTGCAATTTCAAAAAAGAAGCGACTTCATGGCGTGGTAATTTTAAACAATACCGGAGTCGCTCGCTAATTATAATTTTGTTTTCTCTTTGCGCAAAAATGTTCAGGTAAATGGAAGCTTTGTGACTTGACGTAACCACACAGTTTGAAATGCTCTAAAGCGCGTGGGTGTAATTTTTGATGTCGAATATTATGTAATTTTCTGAAAACCAATCACAGTGCTGTTTCCTTTGTTTCGGATATTTTGATGAAAATTTCTTAAGAAATTTCATTAACAGGTGGGAAAAATTGAATTGTTTCATCATGAATAGCATGTCTTTATCATGCATTACGGCAATAATTACCGTATTTTAAAGTTAATGTCAACTTAAGTTGACAGCACACAGAAAGCTACAAATGACACTGATGAATTGCGTAATACGCGTTTATACGTGCCTTAGGGCCGCACAAAGAGCTTAATAAAATTTAACAAGTTGAAATGAAATAAGTTTTAAATAAAGACTATTGCTTCACATAATACATACATGCCAACTGCCACGGATTCTCCGTATTTTCTACGGATTTTATAGAAAAATTCCGCAAACTACGAAATTACGGATAAGATTAATATTTCTACGGAAACGAGTTTTTTCCCCCTTGCTCGCAATTGTTTTAGTAATATTCCTTGATAAGATTATGCGATTCAGATTTTTTTCCCCTACATGTCATGTTTTTGAAAAATGTCGTAATTATTTCTAATAATATAAATATCTTGTATTATTTATTAAGATATTTTTCTTGAAAATTACTTAAAATATGATGAAATATATAAATGACCATAAATTCAAAATTTTGACACAAGTCTTCGTGTGTACGTGTTTTATGTTGTACGCATGCTTCTGTCACCCTCGTAGACCTTCTGCTAGGGACAGTCACCTTTCCAGTGTTGGCATGTATGCATACCTTATTTGTGCTTAAAACTAAAATTTGTTCCTACTTATTATTTACTTTTCAGTACGTCGGGTGCGATTTAATTTGATCACCTTATTGCCTTCGCAGTTCTTCCAATTTGATAAGTTTCTGATTGCAACTCTGACGTCATATTCAAAATCCAAGGCTTAAATTGCCATGTATAGCAAAATATCTTACATGGCACATAAAATAAATCTTATAACAGCGGAAGTCAAATGATTGATTGGAGGTTGAGTGACATGTTGAACGATTAACTTTATATTTTGGAAGTAGTTCCGCGTTGGAAAATGTTAAAATTCTGATAATTAATGTTTAAAATAATTGTAGTCCTTCTCACCCCCTTTTTTTTAAAAAAAAAATTCTATTTATAATTTATGCACTATGTAGTAGGGAAATTTGAAAAAAACCTGTTTGACAACGATTTGGTACTTAGTTTCTAAAATTATAGTTTGAGACTTAGTTTATTAGTATTTTTTAAAGAGTATGGCCCTAAAATACTTTTTTACGTTTAAGAAAATTGCAAGTATGATATATTAGAATCGGCGCTTTGTGTGCTAAAAACTTTTTTATCTACATTTTATGCAAATGGAATTCAATTTTCTGTTAAAGGCCATGTGTATAAATAAGTTGGAAATGAAATTTTTCGATTGATAACTTATGATGTCTTTATACTTTTTCAAATTGTCGGAAGATAAAATTGGGTAAAGGAAAGCGAAATAAAGATGGATTTTTATGTAATATGTGAAGTACCTGAAAATATTTTTACGGTTTGTCTCGTTTCAAATGAAATACGTAATTTTATTTCATGCAATGAAAGGATACATAAAAGATTTTTAAAGTTAGAATTTATGTCATGTCCTTTGCATAAGAAGTAATTTCATAAATCTTCAACCATGAAATGTGAAAGACAGCTATGGGGGGAGGGGTCGGAGAAACCTTTTGCCTTTTACGACGCTCAATTCATTTTACTTCGACGAACACAAGTGCACAAATATTTTCTTTCGCTTATTTCTGTAAGTAAATTGGCAGTGAATTTTCTACATCGAGAAAACCATAAACTGATTACTATGTTTTCCATAAATTTCTATTTCTGTGTATTCGTATGACCAGAAAATAACTTTTCTTCGAGATTTTGATAATTTTTTGTCTGTCAATTTTTAAAAATGGCTTACTTTCGGGAATTCTTGAATAATCTTTCTTACTGGATTCATGTTTTCTCATCAAAAGATTGCTAATGCGAGTTTTAAAATTCGTTTAAAAGTGGTTTCGATTGTTAAAAACTGCACTTTGCTGGAAACGGCTCAATTTTAAACACTATTAAGCTGTTTTCCTATTAGTATTGTTTACTTGTACTACATATAGAAATGTGTTGCTAGTTTCATTAAACGTTGCGGACATTTGATTTAGAATTCTTTAAATATTTGAACTGATGTGGCGACTCTTGACGTCTGCACCCGTAACTGCGGAATTGATCTCTGGCAGCATTATATAACTGAGCAGAACGAACTGTGAAGCAGTCTCGTTGAGTTTCGCTTGTGCATGCATTCTAGGGGTCTATTCTGGTACCCCCGGTTGGGTTGGTAGTTGGGATGGGTTCCGTTGTTAACGTGCGGAACCCAACCCAACTCCCAACCGGGGTACCAGAATAGACCCCCTAGTCTCGTTGGAGCTGTGTTCATGCAGTTGCGATTTCTGTGTCTACTTCATCACGTCCGGGTCACCAACTTGTCGGGGTCCAAATGGTTATAACACACCGACAATTACTCTTAATCAGAAGGCATCGTGGTGGGACACAAGAAGGTATTCCAGCATTACGTTTGCATTTACTGCATCTATATTTAATCTTTTAACCTATTTTTAAGTGTTAAATCTAATTTACAGTCTTTGAGGTATTTTAATAAAAGAATTCGTTAACGCTGGAATACCTTCTTGTGTCCCACCACGATGCCTTCTGATTAAGAGTAATTGTCGGTGTGTTATAACCATTTGAATCCCGACACTGACATGGGAAATGCTATTTTAAACCAACCTTGCCTTAACTCTTTAACTGTAACGTTGAGTCTAATTGACTTCATTTCCCATTAAAAATGCGAAGTCTGCGTAGTAATGTTACCGTTCCAGGGTTAAACTGTTAATCAATTGTAGGACGGTACCTCAACCCCCCCCCCTCGAAATCCAGGATGAATGGCAACTGATTTCTTTAATTAAACTTACGGATTTTACAAGCCCTATGGTGATAATCATTTATATTGAAAAAGCACTGCATTTGTAGCAATTTCTTTGACGCGATGTTTAAGAACGTTGCTAAGCTTCCATTTCGCATTATCGATGAGGCTTTTCATTAATGTAAAAACTTCATTACATGTGTAGTAGGAAACGAATAAATGTTAAAGAAATTTCTCTTTCTGAAGTTAGGAGGGCCGCGGTGGCTTAGTGGTGCAAGGTCTCAACCTCGGCACCGGAGGGTCGCAGGTTCGAAATCCTATTCCACTGAAGATCCGCCGTGTATGGGGCCTGTTGCACGCTAAATCATACGTAGTGGCCAAACGTCCTCCCGTTGGCGTGGCGCGGAAGTTTGGAGAGGGGGTGCCAGCTCAGGTGTCGTCTTCGTCATCTGACCAAGGTTCAAAATTACGATGTCCATCCCTAAATAGCCCTCGTGTTGCTTCAAAACGGGACGTTAATCTAATCTAACCTAACTTAACCTGTCTTAAATTAGGATGAAATCTCTTTGAATTTTAGGCTTCGGTTTGTATATTATTTATAGCGTTACTGATTAATTTTCAATGTTAAAAATTGTTTAAAAGTATAGAGAAAGTTGGAAAAAAGTCTGAAGGTGTGCTAACAAAATACTCGTGCACCACCGTTAGCTGCAGTTAGCTATTAATTAATCTTAACCCCGTGACATACGATTTTGCTTAACCTCTTAATTAGATGCCACCGCCCATTTGGGATATTTTTTATTACTTCAATCTATTTAAGATGGTGGCCACGTGGAATGATTATCTTCCAGTTAACCTTTTACCAGGTTTGACATTTATATTTTTTACTTTACATACTCAACATTATTCTAAATATACTTTGCTTGTCATAGCGTCAGTTTGATTTTCATTTCATAACTTCGCCATTATTATGATTTCGCCTTTTTGTAATGCTGAAGCTTCGTATTACACTAATTATTCATCTATTCTGGTCACGTCTAGACAGAAAATCAAAAAAGGGCATTAACTATCAAAAATTCGTCTATTTAGCTCTGTGGAACACTCGGCCATTTCATTAATTTTATATTTGTGCCATTTTAGAATTCTTTTCTTGGTAGCATGATCGATATAATCATCTTGCTGCATTGCTGTTATGTTTGTTACTAGCATCCTGCGTTCGCAAAATCGAAATGCAGCTGGGTTTTGTTTGCACGAATTCTAGGAAATTTGGCATCCGACATAATTAAGGAAAACTTCCACTTGTTTTTCGCAATCTCGGGTCTGTTTCTTCATCGTAAGATTTATTAAAATATGAAAAAAAAATATTGTTTAAGTTAATTTTATTTTTCACGTGCGTATTTTAGTTCATTAAAAGGGGTTAAAATTGCGGCGCAGTGTGCCACCTGATGGCACACCTAATTTCACTCGCTTCTCAACTGTTAAATTCAATTATAAATTGAAAGTAATAGGTTTAGAATAAGGCTAATAGTACTCCTTTTAGAATGTATATAGCAGCCTTCTGAAATTTCTTTTCGGAATAGGAATTATTAGAGATAAAGTTTGGGAAAATGCTTTAACTCAGAGAAATTTTTTTCAGTTCTGGACGTTTACAATTTTAACAAATTAACTCGAAAATTTTCCTCCATTATTCTTGAAGTTTTAATTTATGATTTTCTGTGAGATTCAACAATATTTTTTGAGTGTATCAAGGTGGCTGTATCTAAGGGGGTTCTCGTATGATGGGGGTGACTCCAAAGGGGGGAGGACCCACCTCGGAATGAAGCAAGTTTGTTTTTTTTTTAATTTTTTTGTAGATTCTATGTCTAGACAATAAACTAAACCCATTCATGTTGTTTTTTCATCCGATATCAAAAAATCTAATGCCTTGCGCCGCAAAGGGCTTGTTATTTACATGCAAGGCTTTATTAGTGTAATATTATTCAACGTTTTACAAATATTAAATAAACCCATTAGCTTGCGAAAATCGTAGGTTGCAGCAGAAAATAGACTTCCAACCTGCGGAAATCGCGGGATAAGCAGTCAGAAGGTTAATTATAGTAGAGAAGGGGTCATCTAATTAGATAATACGTTCTGGACATGCCAGCGCGTCGGTGGCAGTGAATGTGTTAAGGGGTTAACATACATGATTTAATACTCAAGCATTGAAAATAGTAGCGCTTTTTAATAGTTACTGTTTTAGTCTAAATTTGCATAATTTACTCTCCATCCACATGAAAAGTTAAGTCATTCTTTTTCTATTTTGTATTAATTTTATTGGGATTCAAGTTGATGAAATATCAGAACTAGATTAAATGTGTTGCAAGTATTTGAACTGAATCATCGGGAAGGAAAATACTTTTAACATTACTGCCGTAGCGGTTTGTTAGTAGATTGGCATCAGTGGAGTATCATTGGTGCAAGTTTCGTCGCTATAGTTAGTGGATTTCTTTGTTGATGTTCGTTACTCTTAAAGCATGTGGAAACCAAACTTCCTTACGTTGATGTAGATGTTGAAAGCGTGGATGTTGCCTGGTCTGACCGCGGTTACAAATTAGGAGCCATTATGCCATTTCTGCGCTAGAGGTGAATCTAACGTATCAAAACCAAATCACGTACATTGCAGATGTAAAATCGCAGTTACTCACGACTCCAGACATCCAAGATAATCAGCAGTTTGCGATGTTTGAAAAAAAACCAGCCATAATACGTAATTTCAGATGTTAATAGATATTCAAAGTGTTTCTCTTCATGCTTTAGCGACAGATGTTCTTTCTGCCAGAAGCAGTTTCATCCCACATCCTTCTATGTCACGGCTGCCATCCGCGATACTCACTACGCTGCAAGCGGGGGATGTGTTGTAGAATTTACTACCTTCACTTCCTTTAAAGAGGAGTAAAAATGCAAATTCCGATCATATGGTTTGACATGAATGCCTGTAGTGCTAAACAAGGGATGAATTTCCTTGCGAATGCCAACTTTCTTTTCATTATCCTTATCATTTAGCAGTTGCAGTGTGTTTCCAAGCATTTTGAATGGGCTTCTTTGTATGGGATGGCGCGTTCTGGGTAAGATGAAGAGATTATGTGCAAAATCGGTTGCAACGAATTGGTTGTGGTTTTGAACGGATATGCAGATTAGATAAGGAATTCTATAGTGAAAAGATAGGATAAAATATTCAAAAGTGTACTCGCCTCCACTGATATTGGCTGCGATAAAGTTAGAGAAGAATGTGGTTGCATTTATCTATTCGAGGACTATTCAACATATTTTAGAGAATTTTACTACAACGTTTGTACGTTTAAATAACCCTAGGAACCGACTTCAGTTAAATCATGTATAATTTCATATAGATATTGGGGGCTGCATTTTTTGATCAATACCGTGTCAACAAAACATATGTAAATTGAATTATTATGAATAAAAAATATAAATTGAATTATTTAAAAATAGCTAATCATTTATATCATGTTTGTATAAAAAATATTTCATTCTTCATTTAATCTCGCTGCTATTTTAAGGACTTTTCTACAAATGAATTGATGAAATCTCACGAATAAAACTTCCTGTCTTAAATAATACCATGTTACATTCTCATTTAATGATGATGCTACTTAGTTTAAATCTGGTATTAAGCTTCATACATTCATGGGGCCCTTTTTCGAGTGAGAAAAAGTTTCACGGTTTCATTTTCTTTAGGAAAATTTTGCTTCCCCCTCAAAGTTCAAAAATAAATAGGAAAGTTCCGATTGAAAGTTAGCAATATCTTCAAAGAAATTTAATACAAAAATGGATATTGTACAGGGACGAGACTCATGTTTATATGGAATGCCGCTGTTGAGGAATCAATTCAATTTCAGGAACCATTTTTATTAGGTGTCTAAATTCCACGGCACAGTACAATAAAAAGGTACAAGACGGAGAACAACAACACAACACAAGTACACAGAAGAAGAGAGAGAGGCATCATGGGAAAAACCCGGATGGCTCTAGTAGCGCCACCTATCATAAAAAGGAGAGGGCAGTGAATTGTAACCGCTACAATATTAAGTAAATTTTAATGAAGCCTTTTTCTGTTGTGATGATTTCCGGAATTATTTTTGCTTACAATTAGAGAAGCCCCTGTTTCCATGAAAGTATACCGTACAATATAATCAGTGTTAAACATGATGCTCTGAGTAAAAAGTCTGTTATCTACAAAAATGCTTGGGCGACAAATAAATTGTAATGTCTTTCAGCTAGTGGCGCATCGGAGAACATGGCAAGTAGACGCTTGAGGGATAATGGGAGACCCTCTTTTATTATTTTTTAAAAAATAATCAGGAATTCTTTCTTACACCAATTCTATTTTTAACTGATTTTAATTTGAGATTTTAATGCACAATACAATATAAAAATTAAAATGAAGCATTTTTTTCAAAGTTCGATATTTGTCAGTAGAGACTCGTATCCATTCGCTTCAAGAGTTATCTGTTTTCATAATAAATTTCGCATTAAAGAGGATAGTACATAAATATAATAAATTTGAAAAATTATGCGCATTTGTGCCAAATATGGTAATCAGTTTCACAAGGGAAATGTATTTGAACAACAAAATTCATCACTCCCAGAAATATGCTACAGCTAATTTTATTTATCCTTATTATCCTTGCAGTATTTTATCTTTAGGGTATTTGGAAGAAAGTAAAGGTTAATTTTCTCAGACTAAAAATAATTTTTTTCCCGTTGTTCAACAGTTTATAGTCTGTTCAATCATTTATTTCTTTGTACCCAAATGAATGCATGCATAATTTATCTTCCAACTGGAACTTTTAAAAGCTTAGTACGGAAGTGCCTTTCTCTTGGTAATTCCCCTCTTGATTTACCTGTGAAATAGGAACGGAAAACTTCCGTCTCTGCCATTTAGATCGTTTCAACTAGTTCCAGCAAGTAAACCTGACACCTGTCTAGAATTGTTTGTGCCACCCCGAATGCTTTCTTAGAAGACAACTCAACTTGACTCGTACGGTGAATGTCTTCGAAAACGAATCAATACCCCTCTTTCCCCCCTTTTCTTTACCTGCCCACCTCACCAGAGAATGCAGCTTTATTCCGAGCTCCAACTTGATAACTTTTCTTTCTTGGAATAAGATCCACCTACATTTTTCTTGTTGGCGAAGTTGGGCCATCCGCATGCCATACTTATTGTGAAAGTCTTATCATGTAAGGCAAAGCTGAGCTTGAGGTCATTTTTCTCCTTCGCTCATGATTTTTTTTTTCTTTGTGCCTCTTATCTGAAGTATGTGTGTTGCAATCCGCTTATATACCTATGGGGATTTTTTGGTATTGTTATTTTTTTTTTATCAGACCTTGGACGGTAAAAAGTTGCTTTAGTGACGTTTTTAGGTTTTTCTCTTAAAATTATCTATGTAGCATACTTTTTTTCTTCTCTTTTGTTATTTTTTTTCTTTCGATACGTGTTAGTTTTTGTTTTTATAGTGTTTTGGCATACTATGTATTTTAATAAATTCACTATAAATAAAATACACTGTATTTTAAGACCTCGATTTATGTTTAAATGTAGGTCTTAAGCGGCGTTCTTAGGCGACCAATGCACTCATTAGTTGTCTATTTTGTCTTTAATTTGTATTCCATGCAAGCTTGTATTCCCCCTGTCAGACTTTGGTTGTTCAATGTGCCTTTTCCCTTCAAATTAAAAGAAGGATAAAGTCAAAATTAGGAAAACCTGGTCAATATATTTGACCATATATCTTTTAATGTATGTGTGATCAGCTGTCACGCTGCTTAATTGAAAATGACAAATTAGATCTCCGCATTCGATTTAATTTTCTGGTTTCTCAAACAAATTTGTTTACAGGATCGGAACTTTTAGTGATGTTCCTTGTATAAACAATGAAAAATGTTAGGAGGAAAAAGTAAAGCAATGAAAATGGATGGAAATAATCATTACCATTTTCCCCATACGGCAAAACATAGGAAAGAAACTAGGGATGTAACGAATATTGATTTGGTCCAATACTCTCATTAAAAGCATTTCACTTTATATATTTCAACAAAATACTTCTCAAATTTTAAATGAAAAAAAAATTAAATTGATTTTTTATTATTATTTGTGTAGTTTAAAAAATGTTAACACCTTTTGTATTTTTGTAACATTTTGGGATTATTTCACACAAATAAGAGTCGTCATTGCAGAACTCTACAGTGACAAACTCGGAAGAAAATTTAGATAAATTAAAATTATTAGAAGTAAATTCATATTTTGATAAATAACTTCTAATAGCTAGGATGAAGTGTCCACTTAATTAGTGGCGTAACAAATGTAATTATCCGCCAGATGGCGCTGCAACCCTCACCTTCTACGCAGATGACTTTTTGACAGTGTGCGAGTGAGTAAGACGCGCGAGTTCCGGTATTGTTGAACCGGCAAAATGTTTTATTTTCTTTGTAAAATGTAAATATTCTGTAAATGATCATTTAGTCATCATTAAATAATTATTTCATGGAGCCCTCTTCATTTCGTCCCGAAATTTTTTTTTCTGTGGATTTAGCAATGGCTCGCTCAGTAATTCTTTCATATAGAGAAGAGCCGTTATAGTGGGGGGGGGGGAATGCTCAAAGATTTGTAAATCTAGCAAGAAAATATCTTCAGGCTTCTGCAAGCACAGTATATAGTGACCATTTTTCTGAAACTATTAATTTATGTGGACTTCTTGAGAATGTTGAAGAATTATTGTTCTTCCATCGTAATTTTAGGCTTTACAATGATAAATGATGTGTAACATTATTAAATTTACTTATGTGCTATGTAACTTAAAGTTGAGTAAATGTTAGGATTTTTTTTATAATAAATGTACTGAAATGTAATTTTTCAATATTTAAAAGCCTATTTTTAAAAAATTCCTATTTTCAATTTTTTCGGCCGAATATCTGTTTAGTATGTGGACAAACCCAATATTCGGCAAAGGGGCCGAATACCGAATATTGGCTGAATATCCCCTAAAAGAAACTGTCCACGTTTAGAATAGAATGCAATATGAAACAAGGCCATTGTCATTTTGAAAATGCCTTCTTCTATAATCGTACAGGTTTCAAATTGCCTGATTGATAATTATTCATGAGGAAACTGGACAATAAATCCATATTAGTCTACATATTAAACGAAACGAGCTTGAATAGCATGGAACCTTTGGATTATACGAGACAACTGTATTTTATCAATATAAGATTTTGTGGCTACATTTGGAAAGCAGGTATAATTGCATGATATAGAACATCTGTGCTGGCATTCTGAAAGTTGTCGTTTTGGTCAATGCACATTATTTTTTTTTTTTTTTTTGGTTGTGAAATTCCTCAAGAACTGGGAGTATCAGTTTTTTTTTACTCCGTTTTTTTACTCCGCATACATGTCACGTTTGATCTGACTAGACTTTTTATATCCCTCAGGTCATTGGTATTCATCCTAGAGCCAAACCGCAACTGGAAGTTTTACTCGCATTTTTTTTTTTTTCGAAGAGCCGTTTGCTTTTAGTACCCAAGCGTTTAAATTTCAGCTGTTAGCTAAGGCACTGTTAGAAGTTTTACAGTTTTTTTTCTCTCTCCTCCTTTAAAGCTGCCTTCTTCCTTGCTATTCTTTAAACGAAGGAAATCTTGTGCTTAACTGTTTATAGTTTAGGTTTTTCTTTGTTCATTCTTTCCTCTTTCCCCAGTGTTGTTGAAAGGAGAGTATCGGATGTAAATTTAGGAAGTTCGATCCTTTCTTGAGACGCCGGCAACTATCGATTTTTAAACTAGGTTATTTTACGAACTTCAGTGATGCTATTTTTTTTCCTCACTCAGTTAGAAAATCTGGATACTTTTACTTAGATAAGTGGCGGATTTCTCTCCTTATCTCATTCGCCCGCTCCGCCTAACTTGATGCATTGATGAAAGCTGTGTTAGCTTACATGGTAGTAGCGAACATGTAGAGAGGTCAGGGCATTTCTTGTGGCTGCTTGCCTTATTTGTTTTGTTAGGAAGTGTATTGATTATTTTATCATAATAACATTGTGTAGTATTATAATTTTTTAGAAACTTTTTAATGAGCAGTATTTTAATATCCACTGGAAGGAGCTCCCATATTGCATCATTTTCTTGTTGCCGCTTCGATAATTTTCTTTTCTGTTCGTCTGGAAAATTATTGAAGATGAGTAGGGATCTTCATTCATTCACTGTATTGTACTAAAAATGCAGGCGTTATCAGATATATGTAATATAATCCGAAAGATGAAGTGTAGAGTACAATCCATAGAAGAGGCGATACTGAATAACAAAGAACAGTTTATTTCCACTTTAGATAAAATCAGGTAAAGAGATTATTAAAATTGTGTAAATGATTTAATAATTGTAAATTCCTCCATGGCCATGGCGGAAATCTTACGCGCCAAGAACGCGTCTTACTAGGGTCGGGTTACATCG
Source organism: Araneus ventricosus (assembly GCA_013235015.1). Taxonomy (NCBI): domain Eukaryota; kingdom Metazoa; phylum Arthropoda; class Arachnida; order Araneae; family Araneidae; genus Araneus; species Araneus ventricosus. Next base: position 158,552 of record BGPR01000003.1, on the reverse strand, counting down.
TGAAAAGAGAGCGTTACAAACGCGCGGAGAGCTTAAATAGTTCGAAACTGGAAAAGTCCCGAATTTGAGGCTCGAGAAGTAGTGCGACTCTAGCAAGTCTAAGTTAAAGTAGAAGTACCTTTTATCACAGAATTGAAGTAGAAGTAAATCGTTTATATTAAAAAATTAGATAATGTTAAAGAAGATTTAAAGAAGATTAAAATTTCGAAATCATTACATCTATATAGTACTTTCGAATCTTCACAGCGCTATAAATATAAGAATTCGAGTTAATGATTATTATTAAGTCGAACTTTTAAGATTTTAGAAATTTAGATCGAAAAACCATTAGCATTGCTGAGGCTGTAGAAACGCTTTGAATTCTGGTACAACTGGTTCTCCTTGAAATAACAAAAGATAAATTAGAGTTCATAATTCCTTAACATCCATCTGTTAAAAGAAGTAATTTTGCTTGTATGAACAAATCCCGTGACACAAAAATAAGGAAGTAAAATAAAACGTCTTAACTTCAACGTCTATTGTCATATCTGAACATCATTTTATTCTTTGATTACAATCATATTTTTAATTGTTTTTAAAATTATTAAATTCCAGTTGTCTGCTCTTGGAATTGATCAACCTTCCTTTAATTTTAAGACATTTAAAATAAATGAATTTATTTCCATTTTAAAGTGCACACGCAATGATTAAATTCTATTCTCAAAAAATTTGGATTCTTTAAAGCTGCGCGCAATACTTCCCTATCAAAAGACCCTTCGCTATTGATGCTACTTTCTGCATCAAGCGGAGTAGTTGCCAGGAGAATACCCGAAAGGATTTACCTTGTATAAATTTCCTAATACCTTACAGGGTCTTAGGGAGGGAAACTAGTTTTTCCCAGACGCGTCTCTGGTAAAGTGCTGCCACAAGAACCCATTTCCCAAACCTCATGTTGTAGTGGATGGTATTTGGCCCGGCCTACTTCCCTTCCGCCGTAGAAAGCCGCCTTATACATCTTGCTTCGAAGGGAAAATTGACTGCTTCGAAAAAGCAAAATATCTCCCCAAAGTTCAATATTGAAAGAGGTGGGGGTATCTCGGTTTTATTTATTCGACTTAGCAGGGAACTTTCGCTCTTCTTGTTGGAAGGTGGGAGCTGTCAGTTGTGTTGTTCAGAATATTCTTTTTTTGCCCATCTTGTTTTTCTCTGTTGGAGTTTCCTACAAAATAAAATGAAATGTTGATACATTAAAGCTTCATGTTATAGAATTTGCTCTGAATTGCGCTTTAATGGTGTTTGCTGCTTAACAAAATTCCAGTGCGAAGCAGTTTGTGCTTGCTTTTGCTTTTTATGTTGATGTTTTTCAGCAGCTGCTCTCTTCAAAATGCTCATTTAGTTTATTTGGACGCATGTATATTTTTTCGGTGTGTAGATACTTATCCTCTAACATTTCGGATTTAATATTTAAAGAAAGTTTAAAATAATCTTATAGATTAAATGGAAGCATTAATATAAGATTAAATATTTCCTTTTTATGATTAAATTAATGTCTGGTATGAAATGTTGCTTTTATTACCGGTTGGCAATTGAAATTGAACAAATTTTTATTAGCAGTTTCGTGTCTTAATAACATTTGCTTTAGTAATGAATCCACCATCCGGTTTTCAAAAAAATAAGGTCTTCACTCTTCAACTGAGGGTCTGAGAGATATATCTACAGGCTTCTAAAAAGCATTTCAAAATAAATGAAAAGTTTTTTGATAATACAGTAAACTCTCGTTACAACGATATCTGATACAACGATAAATCCCTCTACAACAGTAACATTTTTTGGTCCCGGTGAATTTGCATAGAGTACCATGTTAATCTCCCCTCGATATAAAGATTCTTTACAGCAATAAACCCCTGTACAAAGTTTTTAAATCTCAACACCACTTTCTTCCTTTGTTACAATTTTTCTGTTTCCAAATATGATGATACAGATCCATCGCAATCTTTATTGACATACCAGGAAGCTCTTCAATCAGTTCAGTCCATACGGGCATTTTTTTCAAGCCTTTCATCCACAAATGATGTTCATTTTCGTGCATTAGACTATGCAAACCTTGTTAGTTGACTTGACAGTTAAAAAAATGAATAAGCAAACGAAAATATTGGTTTTTTTTTCCCGATAAATAAGTTTCTCGGGTATGTGAACTATTTTATTGTATAGCTGAATTTTCAAATTTTTGTATGCTTTAACAATCATTAACACTGTGGCGATGTTTTTTTTTGCAAAATGTATATTGTTGTGTCCACATTAAAACAACCAAAATTCAAGTTTTTTTTTTTTTTTTGAACGTAATTATATTGCTCCTCGATATAGCAATACATCCCTCTATAGCAATATCTTTATTTGGTCCCCAACGTATTGTTGTAACGAGATACTACTGTACATTTTGTTCTAAAATTGTATCAAGAAAATCGATTCTATTTTTGGAGGAAACCCGTAAAGCAATCGAGATGGAAACATTGTCGGTATCTTCATAACTTGACATTAACAAGATTTATCTAAAAGATCAAGTCTTTAATTACAAACACGAGTATACTTTTATTCTAACTAAAGATAATCTGGCTTGACATTCCTGGAATTTAATGATCGCTACAGTGAAGTGCACTTGTTTCCTATATCAACCTCCCCCAACATAGCTTGTCTGGCGACGAAACCTTGGCTCCTTGCCCACTGGGTGGTTCTTTGCAGTGAGGAATTTTTAGGTCAGATGTATCATTCATGAAAAGACTTTGGGAATCTTTCCAAGCAATTTAATTCTTGGCACTCAGTTTGTGCATCAGCAACTACGGATACAATTTGCATGGAGTTGCTGCGTTTGCTTTCGGATTTGCATACGGAAAACGCCATTCAGTGTTTAGATTACTTTAAATGTTTACCTTTGCGAGCGGACGAAATGGGTTGGATTTCATTGGAAAGCATTTGCTCTAAGGGAGGTTTGAAAAAGAAGCCTAAAAATTGCTTCATTGGACGGCATTGATTGTTTTTGGTCTATCATGGTTCTCATTCAGGTTTTGTGCTATTGCTCACTACTTCTGTTAGGTTAAAAGTAAATCCTACATGATTATAGGGACGTAATCTATATTTTCCTCTATTGCAGTGTAACCGCAACTGTTGTGACTTAGGATTTTAGATTCTTCATGGCCATCGATTTTCTGCATCCTGTAGCGTCTTCCCTTTTTCCAAGCGGAAGTTTTATTTATTCGTATCAGGTGTAAAGTGTTTTGTCTTATCCAGTTGTGAATGGTCATCCTTAAAACTTAAGCGTAAATGTTCATGCTTGAAAATGACTCCATGTATTTTTATTGGATCATTTTGCTGAATGGTAAAAATTTTCTTTCTCAAAATAGTCCAATATATACCATCCTTGTATATATTTTTTTTAAATAAAAAGTAAAATGACAAGAATACACTGATTATTGTGTTTTTATAATTCTTGTACCACAAAACTTCGTTAAATATGCCATTCCATGCTTAAAATTTTGCTTTAGCCATTTCTTTTCAATTAAGTAAGCGCTGTTAAATTGTTAGGTATCATAGGAAATATAAATAAGGAAATTTTTGTATTTCCTTTTATAAAGGATTCTGTGGCGATTAATTTTATTAACTTAAAATTTGTCTTTTCTTATGATTTAACACGTTCACGCCGCCGTGTACCACTGGTGGCTCACACTTGGATATCCCATCGGGCGCTGCCACAAACCGCCAAATGTATAGTTCGTTATAGTCCATTCATACTTTTGCTGATGGCCATCTGATGACAAATCATCAACTGGCATAAGTGTACTGTAAACAGGAACCAACACAGATGGAATGATCAGAAGCTTCTGAACTCGCGTTGCTAATATAGTCTTTTCAGTTAGCTTATCCAAACTGAACCTCATGACAGGAAATCGGCAATAGTGAGAACTAAAGCAAAACAAAAATGATTATGGTTGCCATCAGTTCTCATTTTGCCCATGAGTTCAGCGCTCTTAGGGCTGTCGCCCGGTGGCAAGACATGCAAATTTCTGAGCTGGCGTGAATGTGTTAATTCTGAATGAAATTCAGCCAGTGACCTTGAACGTACAACAGATGCCATAAAACCAAAATCCTAACCTTTCCCGGATATAGTATTGTTTTCTTTCATTTGACATTCGTGAGCACTGAAGTCTGAAAATCCGATTTCCAATGGCGGTTTACACTTCTGTGTTTTAAAAGATAATTTCAGTTTCTGTTCTAAGGTTCGCTGCGGTCTCTGAATTGATTAATTGAACATTTTTGTCGGTGATTGTTTACATATAATGTTAATAAAATCTAAAATACTTGACTCAAATTGTTATGTATTAATTCATCAATACAAGACAAAGAAAATTTGTTCTTCACTTAAATTAAGCATTCATCTTCGTGTTGGTGGTTCCAGATATTGCATGGGCTTAAGTATAAGTAGAAAACTTGTAAAATCACAGATTTTTGTACCAAAATGAGTAATATTTGCTCGATAGACTGTAATGTATGCATTTTAATCAAGAACAAAATTCTTATCTAGGAAATGAAAGTAAAACGGAGAGAGAGACAATTGCAGAGTTTACACATGCAGGGCTGGAAAAGAGCAGTTTTAATGGGGGGGAAAAGCAAATGTTGATCTTACATGTCATCTTGATTCGATTGGAATATGTTTCATTTTGGCGATCGAGTGTTTTCTGTGTAGAAATCATAACAAATGTAACACTGTATACAATAAGTTCGGAACATTTAGACATATAATTCTCGGTTTTTGCTATGAATTACGCAAACAAAATTGTCTAATTACTTTCTGTTTGTATGCGCAAAGCCGCGCCGAATTTTACCCAAATGTTAGTCATTTTGATCGATTTTGTAAAAGTTGCTTTCCTGCATATATTCTACGGTGAACAGTTAAAACAATTTAACGTCCTTTTCAGCTGCTTATTCTGGAAGGGGATTGTCGCTAATGAAACAAGCAATTATAACTTAAGAAGTCGCATCTAGTGGTAGATGAAGTATTTGATCTCCAGCTAATGTACTTCACACAGGCCTGCCATTTTACGAATAAATGATTTTTTTTTTTTAAGTTGAGCTTCTTGTTTGCAAATGCAGTATCCAAATGATTATATTGTCGCATCTGTCATGCGAAAATCTCTGTTATCTTTCAAATGACTAATCGATATCTTCCTCAGACCGAGGCTCCTCTCTTATTCACACGCGCGCGTGTGCTCCATCTGGAGTGTTTTTTCCGTAATCCCTGCCTCCTCAGAGCAAAAAGAATGATGATGATGATCCCATGATCACGCACGTTGGTTCGTGCGCGTACGCACACCATTGCGTGATCGTAAGGTGCGTGACCCGAATGAACTTTAATTCCGTCGAAAGTACAACTTCTTGTGAAAACATAATAATTTTCGAGATATGAAGTAAACCGTTTCGTAAAAAAAAGTAAAGAGCCCGTGAAATTTCTTGGTTTATTGTGTTTGTTGGTAGAAGGTGTAAATATTTTTTTAAAAAAGAAATGCACTTTTTCTCTTAAAAATGTTGTATGTTTCATTGATTTGTTGGGGAATAAATTGGTAGTCGATCCATTATGGTTTTAATGTCATTAACTGATGCTATTCATTTATAAGTATGTAAGAATTATGCTGTTTGATGCTATTCATTTATAAGTATCTAAGAATTATGCTGTTTCGAAATAAATTGCTCAACATTCTTTCCAGTTTTGTGCTGTAGCTAAATAAGACATTGACATTCGGTTGAGTTTTAATTTGTAAAGAACAATGAAAGGGAGAACTTTTGTCCAACTCTCCTTTGAATTTTGCGCCGAGTTTAAACAATTTTTTCTACGTGTAGGGCATACAAGATTTACTCACCGTCACTTGTTGCTTGGAGAACAAGCACCAACGTGCTCACAATGCAACTGTACTATGTCTGTTCATCACATTTTATCAGAATGCTCAAATTTTAACTCGCAGCGTTTACGTTTTTTTTAATACTTCTACAATTTCACTCCCTACATTACTTGGCGAAACTCCACATGTTCATCTTTTTGCATTTTTGAAAGCAATCGGTTTTTATTCTCTTATTTAAGCATTGTTCAGTTTTAACTGATCACCTTTTTATATCGTTTTGTATACATATGGCAATCTTTTATTTTTAATTCGACATGATTTTACAATTGTTCTGGCGCAGTATGGTCAACTTCATGGCTCTTGCGCCAAAAAAACCAACACAACCAACCTTTGAATTTTGCGCCGAGTTTAAACAATTTTTTTTTAAAAAAGAAACCAAACTTGTTTATGTCCATTTATTTCAGAAAAGTGTGTATGATAAAAATAGTTATCATACCCAAAGCAAGAAAAGATAGAACTTGGACAATCGATGAAAAATTACTTCCGAGTCAGTTTCTGGATAAAAGCAGGCTCAGAAGCAGATATTTCAATCTTTGATATCCGCTTTCAAATAAATTTTAAACTGATTGTTTCTAGAGACTGGCAAGGTTACCGCTTGCCGCGTGCAGATATGTATCCTGATATTTATATTAACTCTGCTACGAGTTCAGCTCTTAAAGAAATTCAAGATTTGAACCCTGTTTACTCCGATACATCCCTCCAAAGCCTGTGAAATTTGAACAAGAAGGCCAAAATCAAACTGAGAACACTTGAAAAATTCTTTCTGTTTTGCAACCGCTTCTAGTTCGCATTTTTTCGTCCTTTTTTTGTTTTAATGTTTTTTCCTCTTGCTTTTGCTTGTTTCTTTAATTTTTTTTTCACATTTTCGATGGGAAATCTGTTTAATTTGTTTCTCTTGTTGTAGCAAAAGTTACAACTCTGTACAATAAATAAATATATTAACTCTGCATTCAATTATTTGTATAAATGCTTAATGCGCAGAAAGTTAAAACGGCATATTGGTATGGCATCATATGTTTGGTCAATAAACATTCAAATGATCAAACTTAACTAATTTTCGTAGTGTGATTAATATAAGTAAAGATTTCTCAACGAATTGAAGGCGGTGACGCTGTATTGCGTGTAGAGTTAAATAACAATGGTGGAACGCTGTAAAGCTCCACTATTTTCTTCCACTTTCAGGAGTATAAATATATTTACTTATATTTTTTTACAAAACTGTTGTCACCTTTAAACGAGTAAAAAAAAGAGGAAAAAAATGTTTTTCTGGCAATATTAATTTTGATTATGTTCGGCTTCTCAGAGATATAAAAGACTATTCAAATTCTGCATGTGGTCAAACTTCATTTATGGTAGAAAACTGTGTTTGCCTTATCGTTTTTTTCTCCAGCTTTTGTTTTACTCTGCCGTAAGTGCTTGAAGTCTATACTCAAGTGGCACGCTCCCGAGAAACTCGGAGGCATTAGTCCCCACCCCACCCCCCCGGAAATGAACCAATCGATACAAATGCATCGTGCTACATCGAGTGTTTCGCTACTGTCCCCAGAGTTGTAGGGGTTGTTCGCTGTTTGTAATAGTTGTCCATGACTGGAAAGATGACTCAGTCGTTATCTTACTTACGGTGGTTTTGAAAATCATTCTCTTCCTCATTCATACTGTAATTCCTGGAACAGCTCACTCACTGCGTCGCCGTGCCTGCTCGAATGGGAGCCATCCACCAGCGATTTGAAGTGAACTATCTTGATAATTCTGAATTGAAGGAAATCTGTTCTATTCATGAATGGAGATTTTTTAGTTCTTTGAATTGCCTGTTACTGATCTTTCTTTCCGAGAATAAAAGAATAAAAATACAGGGTGTTCATTAAATATTGTCTGGGTTTCCGTACCTCATTACTTTCGAATAAAAAATATTACGCAAAAACCGATTACGTATTCGTAAATTACAACTCAAAGAATTTTATTAATGATATTAAAAAGATTAATGAATTTGCACATGGCTGCCCTTCGTGGCTCGTAACACATCGAGACGAAATTCGATTTCCCTCCAAGTGTTCTCCAGCATTTGTGGGGTAACATTTTGGATCGCAGTAACAATTCTGAAGGCGGTTATGGAGAACGTTCCATATCGTCGTATGCGGCATATGTAACTGCACAGCTGCTTGTCTCGTTGATTTTCGTGGACTGCGAGTAAACGTTTCTTGGATGCGATCAACATTTTCCTGCGAAGTGCTCGGTCTTCCTTCTCCCTTTCGGTGTAGAACGCTACCAGTTTCCTGAAATTGTGTTAACCAGCGTCTCATAGAATTATCCGAAGGAGGATCTTTCTTGTACGTGGTCCTGAAGCGACGTTGAGTAGCTATGACTGATTTAGTTTCGAAAACCACAATACACACATTGCTTTTTCAAGCACGGTCGCCATTTTTATTTATGACGTCATAATTACTCAGACTGCAAATGCGCTAAGATCGCATTGTTGCCACGTAAAATTCTTTGAGTTGTAATTTACGAATACGTAATCGGTTTTTGCGTAATATTTTTTATTCGAAAGTTATGAGGTACGGAAACCCCGACAATAATTAATGAACACCCTGTATATCTTCAGTGGTTTTCTTTGATATATTCTTCAGCAGGAGTATGATAGAGTTTTCCTGGCGGGGGGGGGGGCCCCCCCCGCTGTACGGGGGAGGCGACAAGTGCAATGAAATTGGTCTCAAATTTTCTCCAGGTCTTTATTTATGAACTAGTTGAATACCCCGTACAAAAAATTCCCCCCCCCGCCCCCCCCCACTGGCGGCACCCCGGTTCTTCAGTAATTTCGTTTGGACGCTTTCAACTTTTCTCCTGTTTGGTGACTTCGGCTTATGAAATGCTGCTAGAATGTGTATTTCTTCACTATATTTGTCCTCTTTCTGCAATTACATTGTGCTATTTGAGTTTTATCCAACCGGAAGTCGTGTGTAAAATTCTGAAATTTGGCTGTTAACATCACTTTAGGGAATATTAATTTATCTGATTACTCATTTATTCTTTTAACAATGAAAGGAAACGGAAAGTGTTTCAAATATAAGGTTTCTGTCAACTGGGCAGGTTTACGCTTTCCTTAACACCTTAAGTCTCGCGCCCGTCATATTGACGTGCATCGAATTATCGCATTTTTAGGCTTTTAAACAAAATTATTAATTGGCTCTATAATTTGACACAAAAATTGCGTAGAATCCATAAGCATCTCGAGTATTCTATGCTTTCTTAGATGAATGAAAACGACAGCCCCTTTCTAAAACAGGAGGGGTCATCTATTAGATTTAAAAAAAAAAAAATGCGAGTCTTAAGGGGTTAACTGAATCAGCTTTTCGATGAAGGGAACAAGCGCCAACAAATTGAAACGCAATACCGTATAGATGCTCATTGTTAGCTGTGAAAAAAGAGGACGAAAATCACTAAGTAAACCTCTGATGTAAAGAATCTCATAAAAGTTTGTTTAAAGCAAACCAATAAATGAATGAGACAAAAGGAATCCCCTTATCCCCACCCCCCTCGAGAAAATAGTTTTTGGATCGTTCCCTTCTTCAAACTGCCTATTCAATTATATTTAACAAATAACCTTTATGCCTTTTTTCACTCTATCTTTGTTAAATAAAAGTCTTTATTATTGTAAAATGACATTTAATCTCTTAATAAGTTAATGGTTGTCTCTTATAGGTATTTATCAGAAAATTTACAAATTTCAATCTTTAAATCCTGTTGTATGGTTCTAAAATAGCGGAGGGTATTCATCTTAAAATAACACAAACGACCACGTGGAATGATCATCTCCCATTTAACCTTCAGGTTTAACATTTATATTTTTTACTTTACATAATCAACTTTATTCTAAATAAACATTGCTTGTCGTAGCGTCAGTTTGATTTTCACTTTATAACTTCGCCATTATTATGATTTCGTCTTTTTGTAATGATGAAGCTTCCTATTACACTAATTATTCATCTATTCTGGTCACGTCTAGACAGAAAATCAAAAAGAGCATTAACTATCAAAAATTCGTCTATTTAGCTCTGTGGAACACTCGGCCATTTCATTAATTTTGTATTTGTGCCATTGTAGAATTCTTTTCTTGGTAGCATGATCGATATAATCATCTTGCTGCATTGCTGTTACACGTTTGGTTAAATATGGGTACTAGCGCCCTGCATTCGCAAAATCGAAATGCAGCTTTTTTTTGCACAGCTTGGCCAGTGTTGGCCCTTGTACCATTTAAAAAAAAAAAATCAATCAAGCAGCTGGGTTTTGTTAACACGAATTCTTGGAAATGAAGGAAAACTTCCACGTATTTTTCACAATCTCGGGTCTGTTTCTTTATCGTAATATTTAGTAAAATATGGAAGGGAAAAAAAAAAAAAAAAAACGTTTAAGTTAATTTTATTTTTCACAGTCGTATTTTAGTTCATTAAATTAGTAGCAATTTAGTTCGTTCAAGTTGCTGCCATCAAATGTGCATTTGTTTAAGGTCACTGAAACTGAATCATGTTATGCACAAAATACTTATTTAAATATTGTTTTAACTTTTTGCCACAATTTTTGATTGTGTTTGAACTTGAAAACCGACTCGCGCCACATTTTACGCGTCATATTTGCTTTATTCAACACTTATACGTTGTTTTAAAACAATTTATGATTGAAACAAGATAAAAAGCTCTTCATTTCTGGAAGTAATGATTATAACCATGAGTATTAACAAAAAAGGGAAAAAAAGCCACTCATTATTTTGAAAATTTACTTTATATCATCATAGGTATTAAAACATGAATTGTGAAACAGATATCAAAAGTTAGGAAGCTGTTTTGAGTTACTAATTCAGATTTCATATAAACATATGCCATATTTTTGTAACCGTATCTGAATTTTTATGCAGTTAAAATGGGTTTCTGTTTATTGTCGTATAAATCAAATCGAATATATTGCCGAGAAATTCGTTGAAAATAGTGCAGGAATTTTATCACGGTGATTTCGCATTAAAATGCTTATAACACAGTTTCAAAAATCCTGCTCTGCCATTCTTTCTCTGTGCATCTGAAAGCAGGAAATTGAAATTTCCGTTTGGCCTTTCTTCGTCCGTTTTCTTTTCGAGCACATTACCACTCTCTGCCCATCAGCCGTCTGTTAGATATTCACATTATTTGGCACTGAATAGAGACGTCGGAATATCATACTCTCTGAGCTAAAAAAAAATGCAAGAATAAAAGAACGGGTATGCACTGATAAAATATCTCTGAGGAAGAAGAACCGAGCATTGGATTTCAGAACAAAGTTGGTAGAATTTTTTTCGCTTCCTTCGCATTCGTTTGTTACTCGAAAAAATGTTGGAAATATTCTTCGGGGGAGGGATTGGGGGCTATTTTAAAAAACAAATCGAAAACAACGCCTGAAAAGACGAGGGTGGATGAGCGTGGGAAATTGAAATTCCTTTTTCTTACCGAAAGAAAAAAGGAATCCTGCGCATCCCCCTCAAAAATGTGGAAATAAATCAAATCCAGAGGAAAGGGAAATGCTTCTGCAGAACGTCTGAGATACGTGCGAGTGGCAGTTTATATCAGCGCTCTTTTTGGGGATTGGAGAAAGAAAAGTCTCCCCCCCCCCCCCCCCGTCTTGACCAGATAAACGTCATTCCATCCAAAAAAAATTAGTGGGAGGGGGGTGAAATGTTGGAGAGTTTAAGTGTATGGGGGGGAAAAATGTATTAAGTTGTCGGCCAATTTTTTTTTTTTTTTTTTTTTTTTTTTTTTTGTCTGTCGGGGTGGTGATATTTAGAAGTTTAGTATGTAAAAAAGAGGTTGAAATGAGTGATCTCAAGCGTAACATATAGTGTAATTAGCCACAAATTTAAGCAACTTGATTATTTGGTTTCAATTTTTGGAAGCTGCAGTTTGCGAGTTTCGGTGTATTTGATTGGGCGGTTGAATTGAGCTCAATGTTGTATCGTAAAATAAGTTGCTTAACTTTTTAGAATTCATACTAAGTTTATCTCTTTCAGAATGCAAAAGTTTTATAATAGATTTGCTTGTATCTTAAACGGAATCGACTTTTAAGCAATTTGTTTCAAACTTGTTTAAAAAGGACGTAAATATTTTTATTGTGCAATTAGAGAGTTTTTGGAAAATTGTTTCAACTTTCTGACTAGAATTTTGCAGAAAAGATCCTCAAAAGTAATTTATAGAGTCTTTGGAAGGAAAGACTGCATCTTTTGTCTTGTGTGATTAATAATGAAATTTCCCTAAAGACCATCGTTCACTGTTTTCCCTTTTTATGTTTATGACGGAAATAATGAACGATGAAATTCTTTTATGCTTAATCATGTTTGTCATCATGCGGAAGCCATTAATCAGATTGCCTTATTCCATTTTAGTTCCTATTTTTCAGTGCATGGGGTGAAAGCTCTTTCATTTTTACTAAACCCTAGCTTTTGTGTTGAAACCCCTCAGTTGTCTCTCCCTCTAAAGGCTTTGTATAAAGCCCCTTTCCCTCGACATTGCATTTGAAGTGAGACGGGGGAAGATGAGTCTCCGGCATGGTGTCTCCCTACTGTCAGTCAAACAATCCAAATTCAGATGCATTTTTGATGCTTTCTGGTTCGAATGACATTGAATTAACCCTCCGTCTGTGCACTTTTGTAAAATCACTATTAGAGCAAAGTGTTTTAATACTGTTGAGCAGTGGCGAGGTAGCAAGTGGGCCTCCTTACACATTAGTCAATATGGGCCCTCAGGATATTAAATGAAATTTAAAAGAATTTTGTCTTAAAGGAGTTTGAAATCCATTTTTGAGTGAAGAATAATGTAATGTTGGTGAAATTTAGAAACTAAAGATCATGACCATGTTAAATTCATTTTCTGAGGAGAACTTGGAAAAATATAATTTACTCTCTATTCAAATGGAAATGGAATTGTTATATTATTTAGATGCAGACTAATTATTGATAGATTTGCACAGTCATCTAGTGAACTCAAAAGTTTGTTGGCTTACCTTTAATGAAGTGGACCACGTGTAATACGCTTCTGTATTTTTGAGTTGTTAATCTTTGGCAGTAAGAAATATTTAAAAAAAAAGTAAATAAATTGCAATTGGAAAAAATTCTCGAAATTGCAATATTACAGTACAACCAGCAAAATTAATTGATATTCAATCATAAAACTGTAATTGTATTTGGTATGTCTTGCTTCCAATAATGTATAATGCGTATAAATACTATAATTAATAATAAATATATAGTAGATTTTTAGACTAGAAAAAGATTATAATGAATTATAATTATTAAATAATATAATGATTTTTTAAATATATTGTTGATTATTAATTTCATTATTATATTTGTAAGAAATAAAATTAAAAATTATAATGTAAGATGACATTGTAGATGTGATAGGGCCCCTGACTCATGGCAATCACTATTTTCAGACCCAATCAGCCAATCTGCTGTTGAGCCAAGCGAGTTGTTATTTATATGCAAAGCTTTATTAGTATAATATGATCCAACGCTATAAAAGTGCTAAATAAACACATCAGCCTGTGAAAATCGAAGTATGAAGCATAAAATAGGCTTGCTTTCAACCCGCGAGATACGCAGTCTAAGGGTTAAACTTCCAAAAAAAAAATAATAATAATAATAATAAAAAGCGAATTTTGAAGAGTTGGCATGTTGATTATCTGTTTGCGGATGAGTGTTTGCAAATAGCTGCCCGAGTCTTTTTGCAGACGCTTGTCGGCAAATAGCCCCCGGTGTCTAGAAATGCTCAAGTACAGTAAATTACACGTATTTTCTTGGACTTTGACCAAAAATTTTGTTGAATTTTAATAAAATTTTAGTTTTTTTAACACAAACGTTCAACTTGCCTCCTGTCCACAGCGACGGTCGCTTCGTACGCAAAGGATTAATTCAGTTAATCTAACTGAAGATTGTTTAAAGGTACGAATAAGTTATTAGAGCTAATATGATATTTCATTTTTTTTTCACTATGTATGTCTTTCCTCTAAATAATTTAGATTGCTATATATCAGCTTTTAAGTCCCATTACCAGTACAGATATCGTTGCTATTTTGTCTTTTCATTGTTTCAAGACCCCATTTTGTCTGGTTGTCGTAGCATGAAAGTGAAATCCCGTTTTGCCTTCTCTTAATTTTTTTAAATATTTATTATTAGAAAAAAAAAACATTAGAAATGTAGGAGCATTAAATTTTATTTGAATAAATTTAGCGCTCGTTGTAAGGACCAGTTTGCTTGAAATCTGTTTATTGTGTTTCTCATAAAATAAGACCAGGTATTAAATAATTTTTTTTCAAGAAAAGTCTTATTTTTTCAAACGTTCCCATATTTCTGACATACCCTGATGAATTCCTATCTTCACAGGTGAATAAATTTGCGTCGCTTTTGAAAGAATGGAGGTAAAAAAAATACGCCCGTGAAACTTCTACTGAAAACTCTGAAAAGGTTTTATTTTCGCGCCATCTCTTCAATGATGCAGAAAGGAGAATACTTGAATCGATTTTTTGCTCCTTGGGGCGTGGTCTTTTTAATAATAAGAGGGATAAAAAAAAGAGACGAGAAGACAAGTTGAAGTCCATTGTTATCGTGACATGGAGTGAAAGGGGTACATTTTGTATTATGGCTCTTTATTTTCTTATCAAAAGCCTAAAAATAGGTTCAGTGGGATTAAAGAGCGTTGGTTACCACCCTTCAACGTGTCTTTTTTCGTGAGAAAGAACACTTCGACCTTTTCTTTTCACTTAAAAATTTTTAATCCCTTCTTTTCCCTTAAACATTTTGATTCTGACTTTTGTCTCTAGAAATCATTTAACTAGCCGGATAGTGGAATTTTTTAATACAGTAAAACTTGTAAAAAACGGAATCCTGTCTTAAGCGGAAAAAATATTTAGTCCCGTCGAAAAATGTATGAAGATCCATAGTACATCCCCTCCTTAAAACGGAACCTGTCTAACGCGGAAACGGACAGAATTTCAAAGAACAATTCACAATATTTCATTGTTAGAAAACTAGTTCTAGTGGACAAAAACTCGCGCGTTTCCCAAAAGTTCTCTTTCTCTCATTCCGTGGAGCAAAACGCTTTTTTTTTTTTTCAAATAATGATGTGCATGTCACATTTTGAACGCACTGACTCATCGTTGTCGTTTAGCTTTTAGTCATTTACTTTTAAGCATTGATCAGGATCGGATGATTTTTTTAAAGTCATGGTAACGCGTCAAAAGAGTGTTTTGGTTATTGATACTGAAATGAAATTTATTGAAGAGAAGGATCATTTGAGCGTGAAGCAAATTATTGAAAAATTTAAAATAGGATAATCTCGATTTTACAAAATATTTAGGAAAAAGAATGGAGTTTCTGAACAGTGGTTACATGGAAATGGCTCAACTAAAAGAAAAATGCGGCAGGCAGTCAGCGAACAGATCAATGAAATTGTTTGGGAGTGGCTTGTAGATGCAAGATCTCGAAATTTGCCGATATCTGGACATGTATTACAATTTCTAATACTTTTTATGGTACTTTGTTAAACGTAGATTATCTTTTTCATTACAATTGATTTAATTTAAATAATGAATAATATATTTGAAATCTTCATATACTAATGAGCCCTGTATGAAACGGAATCCTGCCTAAAATGGAAAGTTTTTCTAGTCCCTTTAGATTCCGTTTAGAACAGGTTTTACTGTATTTGATATTCATTTTCCCTGTTAAGTCCCTATAGATCAGGGTTCCCACGGTCCTTGAACATCCTTGAAAACTCCTTGAATTTTATTCGCCTTACTCAGGGCCCTGGAAAAGTACTTGATTTTTCTTTGGGTCCTTGAAAAGTCCTTAAAAAAATAAGCAAAATGTCCATCCAATATTTTTTGGGACAGGAGAGAAAACCAGTGTGTGATTTTGTTTTGTCTTGAGAATTCCACCAACAGAAAAAAAGTTGTTTGTTTGGGAGTGCTGTCAATCATCGATCTTTTCTCTGTTCGTATATTCGACGAGAGCTTAATTTGACAATACGGTAAAAGTTACAGAGAGTATTTCTCCGTCGAGTAAAATAGTCCTATAATTATCCTATTGTTTTTTTAAAGTAACTGATATATCTGAGCAGAATTTTGTTTTAAATACCAACAACTGATTTTCTTTGTAATGAAATCTGTTTTCAAAATGTATGTTATTTAATTTCATAGAGCCAGGGAATTCTGTGTTCATGTGAACACAACTCAAAAACCTAAATAGGTAGATGGATAAAATTTGGTACAAAGTTTATCATTAGAATTGTAGATCCGTATGATTTTTTTTCAAAAATTAAAATGCAAATGATTAATTTGATTTAAATTTATCATTTGCACTTTTATGTCTAAAATATGTAATTTTATGATCCTTGAATTTTCTTTAAAAGGTGCTTGAAAGTCCTGGAAAAGTCCTTGAATTTTTTTTCCTCAATAAGAGTGGGAACTCTGTAGATGCATACATGCCAACTGCTACGGATTATATCGAAAATTTGCGCAAACTACGGATAAGATTAAAATTTCTACGGAGACGAGTTTTTCCCCCTTTGAGGGCAGTCGTTTTAGTTGTATTCCTTGATGATATGACGATCCAGATTTTTTTCCCCTACATTTCATGTTCTTGAAAAATGTACAATTATCTCTAATTCTTCTAATAATAGTGATATATATATATATATATATATATATATATATAATTTCTTGAATTATTTATTCAGATAAAATATTTTTCTTGAAAGTGGAGATTTTTGATTACTTGAAATATGATGAAATATATAAATGATCGTAAATTCAAAATTTTGACACAAGTCTGTTACCGTGTGTGTGCGTGCGCATGCCTGCCTGCCACCCTCGTCAACTATCTGATACTGACAGCCAACTTTCCAATGATGTATGTAGACGTAGGGTAGACTGAAATTGGCTGCATTTATGAAGTCTCTAAGTTATATTCTTTTTAATAATAATAAATAATAGTTGATACTAGGAAAAATATTTTTGACCTATATCAACCTTATTATGGTTGATGTAGGTCAGAAAAAAATTTCAACAGTTCTTTCGACATGGTTGGTTTGAAGGAGTTCAGTATAAATTTAGTGCATTGTGAATTAGAAAGTTTTTCTGGAGTTTTTTTAAGAAATTATTGTACTATGAATTATCTTTTTCTCCATTAAAACTGCTTGATTAACTAAATATTTCAAACACTAATTGCTGTATCTTTTTTTATAAAATACTTATGTGAATTTTAATTTAAAGGTGAAGTTCAGTTGCACGCAGAATATTTTATCATAATTAATAAATAGTTACTTATTCGGCTACTTCGTGTTCCATTTCCACGATATAATCAATTTATATGTAAATACTTTTCAGGGGGAAGGGACATTTTTTCCGTCAGTAATGATTAACTACTTTACTGCATTTGCGTAGTTTTTCTACATTTTAAAGTATGTTAGTGAAGTTAACTTGTGACTAAACACATTTGCTGTTTGTTCATTTGGAACTTTTTATTGTTTTATTGGTGAGCTGTGTTCACCAACCTGAAGCATATGATCTGCACATTCTATCACGATTGACAGTTTATTCGCTGAACTGAAATAACGATACTTTCCATGGTACCGTCATTTGGTGCACATTTTCAGCACTTCAGTTTTATTATACAAAATACCTGTCAAAATTTGACGTTTAATGTTCGTTAGAACTTTCTTCATTCTGTCCATTAAATATAAGGAGTGAGAATTGTACCTAAAGAAAATGAGGTGGAAAAGTTACGAGATTAAAAAATCAAACGTTTAGAAAAACGTAATATTTTGCTAAAACTGATTTTATTGTACTCGCTTAATAATGACTTGATACTGTACTTGAAAAACGAAGGGATTCTCGATATTAAATGGGTTATAACCTACTTATGTTAATAATTAGAAGACTCTGATCTGATTACAGAAATGGAGTTGCCACTGATAGATGTTATAGAATCCTTCGTTTTACAAGTAAATATATTACCATAGCATTTTTTTAAAAATGTTCGTAGATTGTTTCACTTTAAGCCGACGAAACGTTTCTGTTGGTAGATTTTACAGCAGCATGATTTCTTACCCTTGAAGCAAACTTGCCTTAAAGAAAGATAATTCTATCGCTGATACTTTTGAATGATGGGGAAGGAGGTGTACATTCAATTTTTTTCTTGGACAATTTTTTTGTATGGAAAAAGGAAGAGATATCTTAACTCTCCGAACCGGCTAGAGTGAGAATTCCATTGCCTCAAAACCTGGAGTGAATTTTCGCTCACAAAAACAGAATGGAATCGTCACGTTCTTTACAGAAATTCCAGTAAGTCGACACCTATGATTGCCCGGTCAATTGTCAACAAAGAAAGGAACTATGGGCGGTTTGAGGCACGATAGGGCTCAAAGGGTTAAATTCTAGATCCTGCTTAGACGTATCGTACTGTTTTATTGGCTAAAGTAACTTCTCATCATCTACTCATTTTTACCGTTCTTATTATTGCACCTTTCTTATATATTTATTTGATGCATTTTGTAGGAAGACGCTAGCGACAATTTGGATTCGGGACCAAATCACTTCCAACCGATGGTTGCAGTATTATGTGGTCACGGAAAGCTGCTCAACAAGTATCTGGACGAGAACCGACGATGGGTCACTGACAACGACCCAAAAGCCATCTGCACGAAGGATAAACTCGAAATACTTGAATACTGCAGAAAGGTGAGCTTCTTTGGTTTCAAACTTTAATCTATACTCATCCCAAAAGTTTGCAAACTCCTATTCCTAAGTATTGATCATCGAATTCGTGAAATTCTCTACTGGCTGTGAGTTGAATTCCAATTTTAGATTTATCAAATACTAGCTGCCTATCGGCAACCAGCTGGTTCGCCCGTTTAAATTAGTTTTTATTTTTGTATTTTATATTAATTATAGCATTACCCGTCGCAGTTTCAGCCACGATAACTCAGCAAAGATGAACAAAAAACTGAATATTTTATTGTATTTGACAGATAGTAAAATATCTTAAGACTTAAATTTTAAAATGCCAGCGTTAAAATTAGGTATGATGCATCACAGCTAGCGAAACTTAAAAACCGAGTTTCAAATAACTTTCACTCTATCCATCTATCACTCATCGGTAGAATGATTAACGCTGAATATGGTCGCGAAAGCCGAACATGCTGGAGGCCAGTGGGCACAAAAAGTGAGGCGGCAAAAAATCCATAGACATCTAAAGGACCCGGGAGTATAGGAGTTTAAATGCATGGCTTAAGTAAACATAAAAAAAAAAAAAGCCAAATAATATATCGTCGCTTAACAATGAACACTACCTATCTCAATTTTTTGAAATTTCAAAGAGGAAGGAAATACTCGATTTTTTTCGCAACCAATTACAGATATATCTGAATTTTTTTCACGTCTGATATGAACATAAGACCGAAAATTGCAACTAGATGTGAATAAAATTTCAGAGATATTCATTATTGGTTGCGAAAAATTGAGTATTTCCTTCCTCTTTGAAATTTCAAAAAATTGAAATGGGTAGTGTTGCTTATTAAGTGACTGCTCCAAACTCATAGAATTACAACACAAAACTAAAATTCAAATAATTAAAAGAATGGAAGAAGCCAATCCGAAAATGGAGTTTCCAACGAAAACATATAGCCACATGGATTTAGGACTACTTTATACAGTTATTCAAGTTTTCTGGTACCAACCTTCCTGTAAGTTAAGTGAGGGAAAATTCAAAAAGGCTCTCAAGTGTTTCAATGGAAGGAAATAGATAGAAATCCAATAAATAGATAAAATTAACTACTTCACCCACATACAAGTACAAGTAAAATAATTTAATAAGAGATATTAAAAATTAAACTTTGCATTAAACAGAATGGTGCAAAAATGCAGCAGTTTCCAATAAAATACAGAAGAAGTAAACAATAGTGATAACAATATACCTTTTGCGCGCAACGCAGCAGCATCCAGTCATTGCATTAACAATATTGTCTATAATCAACTAACCAAATAAGATCTTAATTTCCTATTTAATGTTTTAATTGGTTAGTTGATTATAGATAATTAAGATCTTAATTGGTTAGTTGATTATAGACAATATTGTTAATGCAATCACTGGATGCTGCTGCGTTGCGCGCAAAAGGTATATTGTTATCACTATTGTTTACTTCTTCTGTTTCTTCTTTTTTGTAATTATCTTACCCACAAACTCCTTCTCTAATGCTAGTGCAAAAATGAAAATGGCAATACATTTGCTTAAAAAGAAGTCGAATTAGCATAAAATTGGTAAATTTAAATTTCGTTGTCACTCAACTTATATAAATTATTACATAGACATTATTATGCATTAATTAGGAAATTTTTAAGTATATAAAATTAAAAATTAAAATGCGTTAAAATCTTAGCACCTGGCGCTGTGTCTTACGGAATTGAAAAGATAAAAAATTTAAGTGAAATATAGTATAGTTTCATAAAAATTTAAATGTTTTCATATTGTATGTTATAATAGCTATAGCTTAGTAATAAGGTCAAAGAATCACATTAAAAAATGACTAAATCCTCTAGCACTCAGTTTTGATTTTAGAAAACTTTCACTATTTTGAATATAGTAGCTAAATATTTTAATTTAATAGTATTTACATATAAAATCAAAGATGCCATGAAGTTTTAACAGCAACAAAATATTTAGTCTGTGATCAACTTTGTATTCAACTTAGTCTAAACTGTAGCACACATCCCTTTTTTTCACCTTTAGATTTTTTTAAAAAATAAATCTTCTGTCCTGTGCAGGGTTGCCAGATCAAAATAGAAAAATAAGGCCAAACCTTCATAAAAAAAAAAAAAATAATAAGGCCAAATTTGAGAAAATGATTGAAAACGTCATTTGCTATTAGAAAAACAGCTATCCTTCATGAAAACGAATCCCATTTGATAGACATATGTTCAATGTTCTATTATTAAATTAAAATTTAAGTAAAAAATTTAAAACATCCTTGTTCTATTCAGGAGGGAGTTCTTTCGTTTGACAGCTCATTATATATCATTTGATATATGTAATATCAAAAATTTATTGAAAACCAATAGAATAAGTAATTAAAAATTGCTCTAAAAGTCATTAACGAAAATAAAGGCCAAAAATAAATTTAAGGCCAAGGGCTTTAAAAAAGGCCAATATGGCAACCCTGGTCCAGTGATAAAAATAGAAATGCTCCTTTTCGAATCTTAAAATTTTTTCTTCCCGTTTTTGCCTCTCCTGAACCATTGAGTGGAGGCTTTAAAAGTCCTAACACGTTTTTCTTTCCAATTCTTCGATCTCCAAATAGAAGTTCTTGGGTAGAGATATTTATGGGGGGAAAAAATCCAGCCGTATCGATAGAACCGACAATTTGTACAGTAAACAAGTAACGAACTTTCTAGGCCACGAAAGATACTTTGTCATTGCGAAGCTGGAAGATAGCATTTTTTTCTCTTTTTTTTTTATCGGCATTCATTGTTATTTTCTTGTTTTTTATTTTATTCTGTCTTTCTGCTTCGCACTTGCAAGAAAGTCCAAGTTTCTACTGCGAGGCATGTAGATTTAGAATGGGGAACATAGTCTATTATGTCGGTGCTTCGGCGGAAGAGAATCGCTATGGTGTGTATCCAGCAAGGGCGATCGACGGTCATTTATCGATTTTGCAGTTTCGTTTTATTGCAGAATCGGAATGTTGCAATCGCGACGTTTTTCGTTATTGGTCGAGATCATTTGGCTTCTGAAGAGGATGCGGCTAAGGATGTAATCAGATGGCTTCATTTTTCCTTTTATTTGGATTGTAGGAAGCAGTATAAACTGGACCCTTCTTGGTGCATCTGGTAGTTAAAGTGGTTAAATTTTCTGCAAAACCCTCATGGAAATTGCAATTTTGTGTATTTTTGCGCGTTCGTTGCTATTCTTGATTAGTTTTTAATTGCTATAGGATTTCATACTTGCTTCCATTGATTTCTTTGACAATTAATTTGTGTTTTCCTCTGTGTGGAATAGATGAAATCTTGTGTTTTGGTATTGTGTTATTATTTTGATTAACTCTCCGCCAGTCGCAATCATTTCCACCCTTGAATGGCCGCTATGTATCTGGCAGATTTAAAATCTATTCTATGATATGTTCATCCAGTTTTGGTAATCTTTCCTTTAAAACTATAATAATTAGTACCAATGAGAATTCTATAAAATAAATTCAAATCGTAATGGATCTATTGGCTAGCTAATAGGTGCAGATTGTGCGCGCATTTGTTAGATATTGCGACTAACCTTGCGATGAAACTGTCTGTTGAATAGCGATGCCTACTCGTAATAGTTTAAAATATTGCTACGAAAATCGTTCAGTGGGTTTTGGTAATCTTTCCTTTACAACTATAATAATTAGTACCAATGAGAATTCTATAAAATAAATTCAATTCATAATGTATCTATTCGCTAGCTAATAGGTGCAGATTGTGCGCGCATTTATTAGATATTGCGACTAACCTTGCGATGAAACCGTCTGTTGAATAGCGATGCCGACTCGTAATAGTTTAAAATATTGCTACGAAAATCGTTCGATGTGTGTACGGTGAAAACAGTCCAACAAGCAGGATAACGGAGAACGACGCTTTATTCTCGAATATTCCAGGAAACACGAAGCGCAGGTAACAGGAAAACACGGCACTTGCAGAAATTAACAACACCAGCAGACAGCAAATCACAAATAATAACAGTGTTAGCACGAACAATAGCGCTCAGCGTCTCACAGCTGACCAACTCGCAAAGCGAACAACTCTCCAAAGACATTCTTGGAACTCCAAAGACGTTCAAAGACGATTGTTTCATCTCGGCAACTACCGGGTTTTTATACCTTTCCGGACAGGATGTGACGACACATAGAATCATCTAGTAAATTCTGTATATATCGAGAAAATTCCAACATATTTGAGGTCCTGCATTTTGTCGCCAAGGTCGGGGTCGTTGGCCTCCATTTCCCGATAGGTAGTGAACCTCTGTAAATATCTCTTTCCAACCATCAGACTAACATAACTTGGATAAAGCGACATTACATATTCGTAACAATATAATCTGGAATTTGATTTTCGCTTTCCAATCCTTTTCCTTTCTATCCTTTATTTGCCAGATATCTGCATTGAGTTTATAAAAGGCACCGAATTATGAACGATTTACTACATGCTTCTTTTTAGGGGATATACACTCGAACGTGCTGCTAAAATTTCATGTTCACATGTGTGAACATATTTTTATTATTTCGTTCGCATTAATAATAACTGATAAAAATAATTTGTGAAAGAGTTGACTGACACGGCAAGTGTCTGAAATTTGAATATATAATTTTTAATTGTAAGCTATAACTGCTGATATTGGAAGAGAGTTTGAATAAGTTTTTCTAGCATACAAATAAATGTTAGATTGTTATTTTGATATAGCACTTACAGTTAAGGGGGATTTTTTAATATATATATATATATATATATATATATATATATATATATATATATATATATATATATATATATAAATGATTTTCGTAATTGCAGACATTGAAATAAACAGGCCGAGCAAATAACTACTTCTTATTTTATTATCAAACTATTTAAGTAAAATATAGGAGAGTGGTGGGTGAACGTGCATCTCCGTTTAGGTTACAAGTAAAAGTGAACAGCAAAATCCCTGTATTCTCTCAGATAAGGGAATAACATATTGACACGTGATCAAAGTAGTGAAGGGAATATTGGGTATTTTTAATAAATTACGTAAGCGTCTCAGGGAAAAGGTCTAGTGCCAAGGAGACGCTGTCATGAATTTCTATGGGCACGTGAAAGCGATTAAATATTCTTTTAGTAATAAATATGCCAAAATGAAAGATTTAATATACCTCCAGCGCGGGAAAAGAACGAAACTGGAGTTTTAGAAAAGTGATTTTGGAATACACTAAGATTTTAAAATTTATAATATTAGAATTTGAAATAAAATTAAGTGAGATTGTTACATATATAACTATAAATATTTTTCTCTCTTAAATCGATTAAATTTATTGATAGTAATCCTGTTTTGCTACATTCATTCTCAGAAAAACAAACGAGTACTGGCTCCATGTAATCTGGGAAAAATAAACACATATTTTACATTTTAAAATCTTCCTTACTGTCAAGAGAAACAGATGGAAGCTGATAAACCCTGTTAGTTTTTTCGTGTGATAGAATTTTACGCTTTCTGACGTTATCTATACATATATATATTGCACTTTTTTCTGCAAAACAAATAAAAGCAGCCGAAGAAATTCATATGAAATGTCACATATTACGAATGTTCTCCAACGATGCGAAAGCATCACGAACTGGTGAGCATTCGAAAGAAAATTTCATAAATTTCAAGGTGCATTTCCTACCGTAATAACGCGATTTTCCGTCGGAAAAGAAATCCCTATCAAAACACTCAATCGCGGCACATCAACACGGGGGGCTCAAGATCTTCCTTTTTGGGCTTTACTGCCTGCCCATGTAGCTGTGGCAACCTGCTGGAGGAGTGAGTGGGGTGAGGGATTGGATTCGAAAGGCACCCATGGGAGGCTGAAAGCGAAAGATTCTTCTCTTGGTGGGGTGAGCAATAAAATCCTCCGCTTCGATTGGGTGGACTTTTCCTAGTCGTGATGGAACTCTCCCCCCATCATCCTGGAAAGGGTGGATTAGATTCAGGGCATGCATTCGAACTAATCGTGTGTGCCACCCCCGTTTCCACAGAGATAGAGAAAATATCCTTTTGGCGGAGGAAGGTTTCCTAATGGGGAACGAAGTAAAGAACCTGATAACGAGCTTCGTGCTGTTAGCATTCTTCCCATGAATATTTTCTTTTTTTTTTGTCTGCTGCCTACGGTAATAAAATACTCTGCATTGCCTCGTCAATCAGTGAATAGCATAATTCTGTAATTGAAAGATCTCCCGTGGATTTTATCCGGGCCTGGTAATCTTTGGTTTTAGAGGTTTGGGTTGTCCGGTTGAGAAGGGATCACTGCATTGGATCCGCAGCATCCTTGATGACTTGCCAATAAATGCTCTCTTTATAGCACACAAATTAACTGGTGGTACTCGAAAAAAAGCTGCGACTCTTTTCACAGTCACTTTTAGATTGATTATTTTATTCATGATCATCCGTGGTTCTATTACAAGTGGACTTTTGTATAATATTTTATTCATTTCCATCAATTATTATCCGTAATTAGTTCTGTAGTCTTATTAGCTTCTATTTCCTTCCTAAAATTCTTGTTTCTTTTGAAGTTATTTATTTTTGGAGTAAGAAACGTCGTGACTAAAATTGCGAATAAAATATTTGTTCTAACCTATTCCATTGAAAGCTCAATATTAAGCCCCCTTTTTGTAATCCGAAAATTGTCCTCTAAATAACAAAAAATAAAGGTTTCATATATAAATTGGGTATTTTATTTTTGATCGTCTGTGGTTCTAATACAAGTGGACTTTTGTATAATAATTTATTCATTTCCAGAAATTTTATAATCTGTAATTACTACTGTAGTATTATTAGCTTCTATTTCCCTCCTGAAAATCTTGTTTCTTTTGATGAAGTCATTTATGTTTGGAGTAAGAACCGTCGTAATTAAAATTGCGAGTCAAAAATATTTGTTCTAACCTATTCCACTGAAAACTAATGTTGAGCCCCCTTTTTTTAATCCGAAAATTGTTCTCAAAATAAAATTTAAAAAAAGTTTCATTTATAAATTGGTTATTTTATTTATGATCCTCTGTGGTTCTAATACAAGTGGACTTATGCGTAATATTTTATTCATTTCCTGCAATTATTAACTACAATTAATTTTGCGGTCTTATTTCTTATTTATTTTTTGTTACTGCATTGGAGAACTCGGAAGTGTTGCCATCTGTTCATTTATCTGTTAATTTAGTTTCAATGACAGTGCATGCGTAGTCTAATGGATGCAGGAATTTAGCAATGTGCCTCTGTATTTCAGTTGCAGAGCAGTCAAGTACTGCTGATGAAAATCAATAAAAATCTTCTTGAATAACTTTTATTTGCAGAGCAGTCAAGTACTGCTGATGAAAATCAATAAAAATCTTCTTGAATAACTTTTATTTGCAAATCAAACGACACATCCAATGTTATGTACCTTCTTTTTCTCTCCCAAAATTCTTGTTTCTGTTGAAATTATTTATTTGTTGACGAAGAACATTCGTAACTAAAGCTGTGAATCATAAATATTTGTTCGATTCCATTTAAAGCTAAATACTTATCCGCTTTTTTTAAATCCGAAAATGGTTCTCGAAGTAAAAAGTTAGCTTTCATTTATCAATGGACATAAAAGAGAAAGAACCCGTCCTTTTTATGTAGTCGCCTGTCGGAAAGCGACCTTTGTCGAACGTATCGGTTTCCTTTCGTAGAAAACGGCACAAAAATAAGATCTAAACATCTTAAAAGTATTGTTCTTTTTCTGTAATAATATACCTGATATTTTCCATTTCTTTTGTTTGTGTATCCACCTTTTGTAACGTCGTTTTTTTGTAATTTCGAAACCTCTTGGAAACAATATTCCCTAAATCTTTCCCATTTTTTATTCGTTCTTCCTTTTTCATTAGTATTTTTACTTGCCCAGAGTTTTATATGCCTGGCATCATGTAACTCTATACTTTTCTTCTGATTTGCTGCAACTTCCGTTTCTAGTTGAGTGCAACGATGTAGCATTTGATCTTTTTCTTGGGATTTTCCCTCCTCCCAATATACTTCCCACTGTTTTTATGTTACTTTAGTTTAGGTAGAAATTGCCTTTCAGAATTCGCATTATTTAACTTTTTCCTCGTATCTCCTACCTTAGTCAGCTTAGAAAGTTTAAAATAGTTCAAGTGTATGAACGATTCTATGTCCGTAATTTATAATAACTGGTATTTGAACTGTTACTAAATTAACATGTCTCGTCCTTCCCTCGAGTGTGTATTTTCCTTGTTGAAAAGATTTTATATTTGGGTTCAAGTGATCTGTGATGCTTACGCGTTTCTTGTAATACTATGTTGAATATCTGCTGTTATTTAAGTGGGAATAAAATTTATGCGCCATAAGCTAAATTAGGCTGGACTAGTAAAAGTACGTTGTTCACATTACTTATTAAAGAATCTCTGAATTTGTTGTTTCGCGGCGATTTATGGTTTAAAATCTGCTAGCATCATTTATCCATTATATTATAATTTAAATCTCGCATATTTGAAATTGTTGAAAGCCTGGGGAGATGATCTGTTTCGAAAAAATTTCGTGTAACTGGTGTTGATTTTTCCTGCTTGAAAGTAGGCATCATTAAAAAAAACTAAATTTCGTGCCTTCAAATAAACCGCAAACGAACTGTACAAATGAACAACTGTTGGCAAAGTGCTCGGGTAGTGATCCATATCTTAAATAATTACAAAACTGTCGAGAGATAATTTTTATTATGAAATATTCTCCCGCATTCTTGGCTGTTTATTATTAATTTTTGTGGAATTTTGTATTTTTTTAATGAAGTGTTTCCAAAAAGAACACGAGGTTGCTTCGGTTTTATGATTTTGAATTTATAAGTTACTTAAATTGTAACAGTTATCATTGCAATTCTTAAATCTCGTGTCTGCATCTCACTTTGAACTTACTAATCGTAAGTTATTTTTAAATGGTGATTATAACGATCATATATATATATGTAGCATCTTGATTAAAGGTGAAATGTTGAATATCTGAGTCAAGGAAAAGGCATTAGTTGAGTCAATCTTCTTTTATTCAGTCATTGAGGATATTTCTTCATGGGTAAAGGATTCAGTTCTTACTTAGCTCCATGACCAGAATAGAAGAGGTAACGCGCGAAGCAGCCCGACGTTGTTTTTCGTTTACATGTTGGAGTGAAAAAGGGCAGAACGCTTAAGTACCCAGAGAAGAGAATTTTTCCGGAACGACTCGCGACTCGAAAAGAAAGTTGTAGTGCGCTTATTACGATAGAAGTAATTAAAATGAGGTGTCGTTAAAAGTGATTTAAGAATTAAGAAAGTTAAAAAAATTTAAATATCACATATATATGTTTGTTTTTGGTGTTTTAGGTTATTTGCATAATTTCCATTTCTTTCTCATTTGCCTTCCCCATCCATACCTCTTATGCAAAATTCAATGCCGAGTTAAATGAACTCTGCGCTAAAATGTGCACATACGTCATCATGTTCTATTATGCTAAGATAAGTGCTTCGAATAAATTTGTTGCAAAAATTACCTTAGGTTTATAATTGAACACCTTGAAATAATTCCTGAGGTTCTCACCAATTAATGCGAGAAAATATGTTGCATCTGAACTACTGCTAACGAGAAAGGCAAAGAGATGCTATTTGTAGGAAACTGCGTGATCAAAGAGAAAATACGGATGAAGTAAAGGCATGCTAGTATGTTTTATCAATATACTTTCATTTTACACAGATAAGTGATTTTAAACATTCTTCGTTACATTTAAATTACCATTTTTCTTTCGTCAAACAGTAAACTATGATTTCAAATATTTTATGATTTATTTATATTTATTTTTTCATAAACTTCATGAAAAAAGTAAGAACAATTTATAGCTTCTAATAAGATTTCGTTTGCTAATTTCCCGAGAAAGATCGACTTTCTTCCAGGCAAAGATTGAAGACGCAATATTTTCATATGGTTTTTCGCGCTCTTCAGTGTGAGTGAGAGTACTTTTTTTTTAATTCGCGATTTTGGCGGTCAATTGACTGTTGCCATCAAAACACAGTTTTGCACACAGTTTTCATAAAATATTGTTATTTTTTTCTACTTAAATTTAATATTTTATTTTGATAAACGTATATTATTTACTAACTCAAAAAGAGGCGCAGGTTGTTTTCCTAATTTTTCTTATAACTATTTTTTAAAATTTAGACTGTTTAAGTTTTCTTCCCCCAAATCGATAGTTAAAAAGCTAGGCAATTATTAAACTTATTTTAAAGAAGAAGTTCGAGAGTTTGTGATGGATTACATGTGCTGTAAAAGGCATTAAAAGTATAAGTAAGAAAAGTCTCCCATAGCCAGTGAAAGAAATCGATTTTAATTACTTAATGCTTTTCCCCCTACACCTATAGCCGACGTTATTTCTGAAGCCTGCCCAAAACTTAGGTTATTTTACCTTATTTATTTATTTTTGGTCATTAAGGCAGAAAAAAAAAGGAAATGACGTGCATTTCCAGAGCGTAAAGTCTGTGAAGTTAGCTGAAATGACTTTCTCTGTACGAGCTAAGCTGCTTTTGGTTAATTGCATTACTGCGTAGAATGAAACTTCATTCACAACTTTGAAAAGTTTGTGGAGCAATGATTCTCGCATGTTTTCGGACCCAACAAATGTGAGCACCTAACCCAGTTTGCAGAATTTGTCTTGAGTTAATTAAAACCTTCAAATGCATTACACACTGTTTTTCTGATAACGCAAGTGAATATTTTTTGTTGTAAATGACGTGTTGGAAAAAATTTCAAAAGTTGTTTCTCTTATAATGCGATAGCAGTTCTGATCATGTCTTAAGTTTGATGGAATTTTTCCTTCTACATACAGATATTTCGAGGTGATAGTTATTTCTTGAAAGTCTCATTATAGCGAACGAATCATATGGTAAAGAGATAATTGATATTTTAAACGTCTAATTATTTTTCCGTGCGGTGTGCAAAACATTACAAACAAAGGGAAATTGTTTAATGAACCCGAAACTTAGCTTGGCTCGATAGATTTCATTTCAAATTACTTTCCTCGTCATGATATTCAAGAGTAGATATTTTAAAATAAATACGATTTCGAACTAGATCTGAGCTACTTAAGAATATAAAAGTGTCATAGGGGACTTAATCAAATAATTAGGACTAACGACATTTTAATAATAAATGGAAATTTTGTCATAAAAAATGTTCAATTTTAAGCAGTTGAAATGAATAATTCAGAGAAAGTTTTTACATGTCATGCCCTTTCTGGCATCTGAACTCTGTTTTTGCATAATTTATCGCAATTTTTTTTTATTTGAAATAATGCCTTTGGGTTAAAAGCAATGGTTTCTGAGAGTTAAACTTAGTAGAAAGGAATTGCGTCTTTGGCAGGGGATTGCTTCAAGTTTTCTGTTAGAGTCGCGCATGCGCGCTGACGATAGCTGCATTGGGCTGCTTTTCGCAACTGTCGTGTACTTATTACAGCCAGCATGTGCAAAACGCCACTGCTTAGCCTTCCAGATCTCCAAACGTAACGCCTTTAACGACTTTTTTGCATGGCTTCATCTGATATCGCACAATTCTTAAGTCACACTTGCCAACTTGTCAGAGCCGGGCTATACCAGCACAAAAATTGTTGTTTGGATGAATTGATGTCGCGTAATTTTGCAGCAGTTAATTTCATAACTCCGCTTATAATGCAATAACGCATCACACACTTGCAAGCGATCGATTACCATTTGGACATCAGCATAGCCTGCTGATAGTTTTCATATTGAAGTTCATTAACCTGCAAAGAAACTTGAGGACTGACGCTCTAGAATGTAACTGAAATTCTTAAATAATTCTGTGTGGTTCTCTCAGTTTAAGCTATTATTTTCTGGATACCTTTAGTTCCAACATCGTGTATTTTGTCGCAAGGAGGGATATATTGGGAGCGTGATAAATATCTTTCAAGAACACCAATGTCTTTAAATTCCTAGAAAAACTTGACTGTATTTTATTTCACCGCGTCAGCAAAGAAGCAATCGACCACTATTTTAAAAATCTCCCACCCCACCATCTATTTTCCCTTCATCCATTCCCCTGCATTTTAATTTAGGCAGGGAAGCGTGAAGTTTATTGAAATCGCGCTGCCAAACGATTCTAATTAAGAACACCCTCTGAAATCCCAATGATGGATGGCATCACCTCCTTCCCCCCTGCTGGGGTTTGGGGAAGGTATTACTTTTCTTTTAGGGTCGGATTTTGACAGCAGTTTTGTCTCGGGAACAATTGCATTTACATTGTTGGGAAAAGGGATTTCATAGGAACTTGCTTAATGTGTTCACATTGTGGAGAATGAATGGAGGAGTTGATACGATTTACAACCGGAAGCCACTTCCTGAATTTCCCTTTAACATTTTATTTATTTAATTGCCGGAAAAGAAATATTTCCGTTGCTGTGGGGAGTGAATCGCTATATATTTTTAAATGGGATCTAGAATTCTTTCTGTTCGCTTTTTGGTAGAGATTTACAATCGTTTCTGAGATTGTAACTTTGTAATGCATATGATAAATATCCATTCTCGTTATATGTGTTAGAATTTTGACATTTACTTTGTATGGTCTGTGGCGTAAGAATAGATGTAAGCTATGCTTCAGTCTTATTAACTTGGTAATGATAAAGGAGTTGTGTCATATGAATTACCTCCTGGTCCAGTAAAGGTTTCCAGCTTTTTTGGCCTGAGGTTATTACAGAAAGCGTCGTTTGTGTATTCCACTGAACTTTTATCTCGAGTAAATTATATCTAATTTTGTTAATTTGATTATTAGCTCTTTCTAAGCCAGTGGAAATGATAAGCCATCAAATTCACCAGTTTTCAAATGTTCATTATGAGCTGTTGTACCACCTCTGTCTAGAGCTGCTGTCTCAACAATTTCAGAAACCACAAAAAATATTAAATATTATTATTACTATTTTTGAAATAGTAATGTGCCAACACCTAACCCTGAAAAGAAGGTTGGTGTAAGTTCTCGCCAATTTTTTCGATATTAAAGCATTGGTGTTTCAGTTTATCTCAAACCCTAACCGAGTGCCTTGATTTGTTAGTTGATTATTGATTAACCGAATTAATTAAATTAACAAATGAAATTTTATCGAATATGCTAAATGAATTTAATTTTTTTTATCAATATCAATCCCACGAATATTTTAATATTCCATTAATAGAAAAAGCCTTTACTAGACATTACCTTTAAAGGGGTCTTTTATTTTCAGATCTACAATCTTAGTTTCAGAATCAAATTCTAAATCTCATTCACCTCGTTACGTTTTTTGAGTTATGTTCGCAAACACACGGGTGGACAGACAGACATACTTTTTGTCTAAAATTTTATATAGATATACAGTTTAACCCTTCGCACTCGAGACGTGACTCCTCCCAGTCGCCATTCTAAACGGTGAATCATTTTGAAGTTTCTTGATTTTCAGTGGTTAAAACACTGCGTACAACGTTGTAAGAAGTTAAGAATAATTTTTCAGGACAAATGAACTTACACAAACATTTTTTACGTTCCAAAGCATTAATATGATCTCTTGTAATGAACTGAATAATTATGCATCTAATTACTTTTCCGAGTACAATGGGCCAAGTGTAAAATGTAGATCTGCTTCATTCAATTTCACTTGCCAAGTTCGTTCGTTTTTGAATTATGTACACTGGCAAACTTAGACTCACGAACATGATTTTTTAAAAAATGACTGGAGGCTGTCTTTTTCAAACAGCCGCTGATGTTAAAGACGTAGGACTACTTTACTCGGGTGACTCTTTTGTTTCTCGAAGTTTCTACCCTTTATCTCTAAAATAAAACATTAGTTATGTTTTTAGTTTTTAACATATGTAGTTACCGAGATATAGAGGATCTCCCATACAACGTTTTTTGTGGCGCGTGAATCAGATTCCTTCTTGAGACCCCAATGGGAGGAACGTAGTCCTACGTTAAAAAAAGATGGGGGAATTTTTTCGAACTCATTAAGGTACAAAATGTGGAATCCATCAAAATCTCGATGTTTTATTTTATTATTTTTGACGATGACAATATTTTGTCTTTCCATACTTCGTATATAAGAAAGTGAAAATGTGTGCATATTGTTAGTTTGAGCAAAACTGTGAACTCGCCCTTACCATGGAAATCTTTTTCGCATCCCCTTAAAATCATAATTGGGCCTCGCATCATGAAGTCCGACGTCTCTCTAGACAAAAGCCATAAAAGGTTTTACCATGGGAACAAAATGCATTCGATTGGTTGCCATCGCGCTTGTCGCGCCCGTTGCTGCCCAGGCAAAAATTGATCGATAAATGGAGTTTATGTATCGATTGAAAATTGGTATTAATATTTTTTCGGCCTCTTCTTTCACTCGCGGGAATATTTCGCAGCCAACGGCTTTGACCGCTTAATGTAAAACTGGAAGCAGAAAATCTTATGCTGCATCATCTTAATATCAAATGTGAGACATCCGTCTCAAGTTAAGAATATCGTATTTTTTCGCTCAAAAGAAGTGAAAAAAGTGGCATATCTTATCTATAAAAGATGAACTTGCGTTTCGTGGGAGGGAGTTTTGGAAACGAGTCGTCTATTTTTAATTTTGTTGAAGTTGGAGATGTTTTGTAGCAGATGTCTCTTGTAGCAATTTCGATTGAAGTGTGTCTAGGCTGGATTTGAAATCGATTCAACATGCGTTGATTATGATTAAGCATTTAAATTGCTCGACCACTGTTGGACGTGACGGAAACAACAATATTTCAAGCTCATTTTGATCGGAATCTTATCTGTACTGTCATAACATTTGTACTCCTTAATTTCTGTAACTATTTGGTTTTTTGATGAATGAAATTATTAGTAATTTCGCAAATAAATTCGTCGCTACTTATAAATATGCAATATAGAAGGTATTGTGAAGAATAAAAGATCCTGTAAAGTTACGTTATCCTTCTACATGAGCTGTGTTATAAAGATTTAAAAGAATCTTGTATCCTAATAATTCTTTTATTCAAATGAGAATCCAGATGACAATACACTTCATCGATAAAAAAGAAGTCCAGACGAATCTCTGCATTTCATTATAATTTGATATAAGTAACTTCAAAAATAATGACAAAAGAAATTACCTGTTGTGGTTATTAAGGGCTATTTTCCTCATAAAAATTGTGATAATATGAAGTGATTTCCTGATGCTGTGAGTCATATCTGCATAGTTTCTGCAAATCTCAAGAATTCTTTAAAAAAATGTACATTCATTGGCGCACTTTTCATTTATATTCTGTGTAATAAAATCAAAAGAATCGAATCCGCATGTTTCAGAAACAGTATTTAAAAACCTAATATAATAAAATTGAAAACCTTTCTAATTGAAAGTCCAGAAAATATTTTTTCGCTTACCGTTATTTAGATATACTGTCATTATCAATTCTTGAAATATTTTAAGCTTCCTTGTAGTAGTCAATTCGTAACTGGTTCTCGCTAATTTTGCAGTGAGTAGAAATATTTCACTTAACAAAAACTATTTAACGAAGGCATTTTTTTTTACTCCCATTTACTTTAATTAGTTTGTATTTTTGTTGGATCTTTCAGATTTATGGCCATGCTTTTAAGTACTTAATAGAATTCCTCATTTCCGCTTAATTGAACATAATTTAAATCTTTAGGAGAAAAGAAAGGGAAACTTGCCTTAATTTCTGTACCTCGGCACTCAAGTTGTTTTCGATGACGTCAATGGGGAAATTTCATTTCAAAAATCAAATTACGAAAGGAAACGATAAGCGAGAGTTTACAAGGTTAAAGCTTATAAATATCAGGAAAAAGGATCCCGCGCCTTTCGAATAATAATTGAAAGACTTTATACACGCAAAGCTGGGGAGGTTGTTCAACGGTTAAATCCTTGTGAAGGTTATTCAGCCCTTTTAAAGTTTTTATTGAATGTTACTTTAATTATTTTTAACTTTTTCTGTGGGTGAATTTTAAATGGTATTTAACAAAAATTTGGACTTGTACATCCTTTATAGTATAGGATGCAAACTGTTGGTATCTTCATGGGTCGATCCAGGCGAAAATTGGGGCCGTTTTGCGGCCCCTTCACAAAATTTCACTTCTTGAAAACTGCCCCTTCACAAAATTTCACTTCTTGAAAACTGCCCCATCACAAAATTTCACTTCTTGAAAACTGCCCCTTCACAAAATTCCACTCCATAAAAACTGCCCCTTCACAAAATTCCACTCCATAAAAACTGCCCCTTCACAAAATTCCACTTCTTGAAAACGGCCCCTTCACAAAATTCCACTTCATAAAAACGGCCCTTTCACAAAACTCAAATTCACAAAAACAGCCCCTTTTACAAAATTTCATTTTATAAAACTGATCCCTTTTTAAAATTTGTCCACGGCCAAACAACGATTTTTGAAAATTTGCCCAGTATTAGGTATCTTTACTTTTCTATATCAAATCGATTTTAAAAGTGAAGATGCATTTCTGCATGATTAAGTGTTTTGTTAACAGAAAGCTCCAATGTTTCAGCATACTTTTAACAATAAACCACTATTATTTTTTTTTCAACCTGTCTTCTTTTTTAAAAGTTTTTGATTGAAGCATTGCACAAAATATATCTACAAGTATTTTTTTTTTTCATTATTGTATCAAATTACTACATATATTTGGTTCATTGAAACACTTTTGATATTAAATGTAAAATATAGAAATATGACTGCTAAAATTGAAAGTTTTACATGATAAAAAATTTTTTTCACAAAAATGGGCCCCTAAAAAAGAACCTGGATCGACCCCTGATCTTGTGATTGCTAAATCCTTAATTCAGTCTTTTTAACAAGACATTTAGAAAATCAGTGAGAATAAGTAAGCTTTACTGAATATTTTTCTTGGTATGTCTTTCAAGTGGATCGAATTATCTGCCTATATTTACCTGCTCTTAATGGAATTGGTTAATGCTCACCCAAAGTTAATTTTATGGTCTTTTGGACATCTTTCTGGAGGAAGGAAGGAAGGAAGGAGCGTGACTTCGCTGCTCAACATTAAAACAACATACAATTTTTTATGTCGTATGTAGTCGCACTTGTCATGTGGCTGTTGTCACGTAAATTGACTCCCCTAGCAGTTTTTCAGGCTAAAAAGCAATATGCACGTAAAAGACTGTAACAAAATGAAAATCATCCTACCTTAAAAAGAATATTTTGTACAAAAATTATTTTTCTCATTGTAATTCAGTAATATTTAGGGAATTCTGCTGACTGACAATTCTACACGCACTGTGAAAATTCAGATAGACAAAATGCAGAAAGTACTAGAAATTGTTCGGAAAGTTGTTTACTTGCCAAGGATAGTGGAGAAGTCATCCTGGTCGATATGTTTCGCTGTGACCTCGCAAGAAATAAGGACAGCGGTTTTCAAGGATATCTAACGTCTTTAGAGGTGTATTTCAGACGTGTCTCGCTGTGGTTATGTAGGATGCAGTTCTTTTCTCTATAGTTAGCTTTAAAAGTACTTCCGGTTATTCACTTACAGATGCTTGTTTTTCGCCGAGTTTTTTATGTATTTGTTTGGCACGTTTATGGTAAACATCTATTGTCAGATAATTTTAAGCCTTGCGTCAGGAGTGGTAACCTTGCAATTGGGTGCCATCAGAAAAAATGACACATAATGACCTTGTAAATTTCGACGTATCAGTCATTAAATTTGAAATAATATAGTTTTACTACTTTTAATCATTGTAACTATAATTTTTTATAAATAATTGGGATTTATCATTACTATTTTGTTTAATTAGTTTTTATTGATATTAAGATTCAATTCAGTCAGAATTCAATGATTTAAATTTAACTGAAATTCGAGTACAGTAATGTTATCAGAAAGACTTAACGTTTCGTTAGATAAAAGAAAATGTAATTGGCTTTTTCTTAGCAAAATTACTCTTGTGTGGTTATGACTGCTGAGTCAAAAACTTTTATTTTCTGTATCACGTCCAGTGAATCAGAAAGCTCAAAACTGAATAATCAACTTTTCTGAACAATTAAGTTATTAAATATTTCAGTTGTTTTTCATTAAAGTTTTTTTGTCCCTTTCATGGGAATAATCGCAGCTAAACGGTGGCTACTCATTAAGCAAAAAAACCTGAAATGATAAAGCAATAAGAATAATTAATAGATCACAGAATGATAACTGTCTGTGCGCGTGGGTGAGAGAAGAGGAACTGGCTAGTGCTTGGCTCCTAATTATTAAGAATAAATTTTGGAATAGCCCCCTGTTTTTCCCCGAAGCTAATATCCACAGCCTGGATGTTTCTGTAAATTCCTAACCCCCGTCTGGGGATTCTCTGCAGCGTTGTGTTGCGTCGCACGCTTCTCTTTCATTTCGTCCGCCCCCCCCCCCACTTCTATCCCTGTACGATTTTCTCTCGCTGCCCAGGCCATCCCTTATTTGCTCTTATCCTTCTCTGGCGAACATTTTTCCTTCTTTCTGGCTGTTATTTCCCATTTTCTTTGTTTACTATCTCTTCCTCATTTTTTTTCTTTTCTTTTTGCACTTTCTTCTTCCCTCGTCCGCGCCCCCTCTTGTTGTCGAATAGACCTTTCCGCGCACAGTTCTTGTTTGCCAATCTTTCAAAGCTGCGTGAAAAAGATTATGAAACGTAGTCCATGTGTGCTCAAAAGCGAGCGGACCTTATTTTTATTTCCAGCCTTTTTCCCCTCCGCCATCTTTAGAAAGCACTTTATGTATTTAAAATAATTAATTTTGTCGCCCGTTTATGGTAATGAGTCGTATCAAAGAATGAGTCTGCCCAGTCTGGAGATGGAGCGTGCAGTGAAGATGGTGGCCTAGGGGGAGATTTAATTGGACTCGAGATGAAAATATGGTGTGGAAGACGACGAGTGTGAATAGCGCATTACCGTTGCCTTCGGAACTATTGTACTTGGTGCTGAAGGATTCATGCCCTTTTCATTCCATATGTCGAAACATTTCGTTTTATATTGAATAAAGTCTGCCTAATCTAAATTAATACTTCTGATATTTTTTATCTTCTTGGGAATTGTACTGGAAATGAAATAAGCAAGTTGCTCGAAACGTAATCTTTTCAAATTTTAGCTTTTGGTTATGTACTGGAAATTACAAAGCATCCTCTTCTT
Organism: Araneus ventricosus; assembly: GCA_013235015.1. Lineage (NCBI taxonomy): Eukaryota > Metazoa > Arthropoda > Arachnida > Araneae > Araneidae > Araneus > Araneus ventricosus. The sequence continues at coordinate 120,668 of BGPR01000003.1, read as the reverse complement.
TTTTTAAAGGTTTTGTTATTCATGTATGATTTATACAAAAAAAGGAGCGTTATTGCACTGTTTATTGAATTGAATTTCACATTGATACGCAAAGCTTGTATGCCAATTTCGTTCAATACAACAACCAAGCTACCGCAGCTTAAAATTTCATTGAATAAAACTTTCCTAGCCAGAAAAAAAATAATAAAGATAAAGTTTTATTACTGTGTGAGATTAAATTGACGAAATAATTAATTTGATTATTAATCTGGATAAAACTGAGTTGAAAAACTTGAATTAAAAGACCTCGACAAGAACGGATGTGTTCTATGCCGACGTCCTTGTTCTAATCTAACTCATCATACATTGCCCTTTTTTTTTTTAATGTGAAAGATCTGGTTATTTTCCCTCTCTACCCAATCGTTATCATACACTACAGACTGTGCAGGCCGCGGATTGGCAAACTTTATCTGGTGTTTGTGTAGGAATGAGCTTGAAATTGAATGCTTTTATTTAAATAAAGTGGTAAAAAATAAAAAAAATAATAAGATTGCATTAAGAACTTAGCAAAATTGTTTAAGACATTCCCGTTCATATTAAAGAGTACTATTTGTATTTTTATACCGCTTTTCTTTTCAAGATAGTTTTACAAAGGATTTAATGTCAATAAAGTACCAAATCGTGATAAAACAAATGATGATAGAGCTATGCTCGAATCAGTGGCGAATCCAGGGGGTGGGCTGTCGGGCGGCCGCCCCCCCCCCCCCGAGCTAGGCCAGAATTCTTTATTTTATTTAAAATAACTACAGCTGTTTTTTCTTAATCTCCCTTTGAGAAAAGTGAAAACATTTCTTCCTGGCTTTTGACAGACTCGAAAATTTTCCAACTTTTGTAGTCATTTCACTAGTATTTGCAGCATTGACGCTGTCGAAGACATTTTTTGGCTAGTTATCTCATAGTAATTTTTGTTAAATTATCGAAAGTATTGTAGTGTTCTTTATGATTCTTATCGTCAAGTGAGTAAAGTCTGTAAAGTTAGTGTTTTGGTGTACATAAGCCATAAGATTTGACATTCGTCATGACGCGACGAAACAAGACTTTTTATACCTCAGCCCCCTCCAGACCCAAATCCTGGATTCACCACTGGCTCGCGTTGTCTACGAAAATTGGTGATCCTTCATATTATGCTTTGCTCGTGCTCCTTCTTTAAATTTTAGTTCGCTCTATCGGTTTTATTTTTTAAGCATCATTTTTTTTTTATTAGATACAGATAAAAATTTGGTTTGTTGTATTTCTCGAGTGCAAGCAGATTTAGTACATCACATAATTTATCATGCGATAGTTTTGAATTTCTAAGGCAAATATTTAATATAAATCAAAATATTTTAAATATTAAGTCGGTAATCTCTTGCCTATTCAAAGGTTTAGCTTAATTTTCATATGAGACGCGTCTTATATTTTCTGAACAGTAGATTCGTTTCTTTTCCCTTAAAAGCCAACCATTCATTCTTTTTAAAATATAGCCTTGGAAGTTCTCATTTCCTGGAATTTTAATTTCCTTTCCCACTGAAAAGATTAGATTTTGCGAAGTCAAATGGAAGAGCTGCCACTGCACAATTTTTATTGATTACGGGGGCCCCGCCCCCGACCTGTTCCATTACTACCAGTAATTAAAATGGCATTGCCGTTTGCTGAAAAGGATGTGATTTTTAATTTACTTTTCAATTTTGAAAGTTCTCTTTTAATAATTCTTATGATTTTCATGTTTTAATGTTTACTGTTTCATTTTTTCCCCTTCTTTCCGAATGAACGAGATACAGGTTTCTGTAATTATCTTCTACCATTCTTATTCAATTCATTCGATACCATTCTTATTTGAGATATGAAGATATCTTAATATTCAAGATTTTTCCAGCATCTTGATGAATTTTTCGGGAAATATGAGTTGATTTAATGAAATATGTGGAAATGGATAAGCGACTTTGATTTGTTTATTTTAATCCATTAATTACTGAGAAAAATGATAAGAATTTAATAAAGTTTGCCGGATTCTCTTAATAATTATTTATTCAGTAAATAGTTCTCTATGTTTCGCACATTTTTCGAGTAGTAGTTTTGCTAAATTTCTAAATTGAATGTGAATTAAGTAATTAAAGCTAATTTATTTAATAAAGGGGAGATTGTGGTTTTCTCGACTCCCCCCTCTCCCCACCAACTTCGTGAAATGTGGGGTACAATTTTTAAAAAATTCGCGGAATTTACTAAAGGGTAGCCTAATGTTTTATCTGGTATTTATTATAACAAATTGTCTCCATTTGAAATTCTATTACTTTGTAAACAAATGATGTAATAGTTGACTCTGATAACACGAAGTTTAACCCGATCTTGTACTTCATTAAGAAAAAAAAATGGTTAAATTATCTTACTTGGATGGATTTTAAAATGTGCATCTGTATTGAAGACGCGTTCGTTTTAAGATTTGTTTGGAAATTAATTTAATCCAAAGCAGGGACCGGTTTGGAGATTTTTTTCTAATTAAAAAATCGACTTGATTCATTCTGAGCTCTTGATTTCCTCTAAAATTTTAATCTAACCAACGCCTCTTTGTGGTGATTTTAGTGTTTCTTTTATTTTGAAATTTAAATTTTAAAAAAAAATCAGTGCAGTTGCTATGAATTGATTTTGTATAATGACATACTTTGCTGTAAAAAAAAGTAATGCTTCGGTTTTCGTAGTAAGTCAGCTAGTAACAGGGTTCGTACTCCTCCTGAAATTCCTGAAAAACTCCTGAATTTTGCGTTTTTTTCTAAGGGCCCTGAAAACTCCTGAAAATTGTGTTTTTTATCCTGATATTTCTTTTTGTCTCCTGAAAAATTATCATTGAAGAGCAAAAGATAAAATTATTATAAAACATAAAAATATGACGTTTCCATTTTCCCTTATTGTTAGAAAGTCGCTGGAGTCCAAAATTCTTACTTCTGACCTTACTTAGCGCCGAAAGAGTCTACCTCGCATGTTCCGAGTCACCGCAATCGGGAAAGATGGGAGAATTGATATTTAGTATACTTTTTTACCAATTTTATAAAAATTGGCCACACTACCCCCTTCTCCCCTACAATTGATTTTTTTTTCATGTTATCTCCTGAATTTTCTGTACTGTACTCCTGAAAAAATCCTTAGAAACTCCTAAATTTTACTTTCATATATACAGTATGAACCCTGTAGTAAACCGCTTACTTAGATATTTAGAATCATTATTTCATTTCTTGTTAAAGTTCACGTGCATTAATGAAGAAATCGGTGTGCAGTATTTTTGGGAATATCAAGATATTGATGGCTTTTCATCGTTTTCCTTTGGTGTATTTTTAATGTTGCCATTCCCTTTCAGAAAAAGGGAATTTTTCTGTTCAAAGATTTTTCTTTATAGTTTTTAGTATCATTTCTTATTTTCTATCAATACAACTATTTTCATTATTTCGAAGGAAGAGGCAAGTAGAAGGAAGCGCCGTGTTTTATTTGGCGTTTTATTTTCGGATGATGAAGAACTTTCAGTGTGACACGTTGCGATGCTTTTCTTTCGTTGAAGAAATCGGGATGGAGATAGCTCCCTCCTCTTCCACCATAACTCCATTATGCGTTTTCCATTAATCATGTATTCGCCAACAATTTTTTCCCCTTGTGCCATCACACATTAAAGGAAGTACGGGGGAAAAAAATTTCAAATTTTTTACCTTGTCTTTTGTGGCTTTTTTCTTTCTTGTGCTTTTAACCGCCCCCGTATTTTGCATTTTATTCCTTCCCACCCTTTTATGAGCCCAAAATGAATATTCCATTTTTTTCCCCATCTCCCCTTTAACAAACTCTGAAAGTTTCGGGTATATACCCTTCATATTTGCTATGAAAGAACGCGCTTAGAAATGACCTTAATTAGCTGTTAATCAGATTGAATTTTATCAAAATTTTATTTTGTTACTTTAAAGAGAAAAAAGATTTTATTATTAAGAATTCTTATTAAAACTTTGGTCGCAATCTCTTTCTCGTGTAGTTAATTTTTATTTCTTCACTTTCCAAGATTTGATTATTTCTGTTTTTCCACTTTTGTTTAATCTTTACTACTTAAGGTATTGCATTCTGAAAGGTATGCGTTTTTAGTTTTGTTCTTAAGAACGTAATTTTATTAAAATAAGATTTTCAGATTTTAGTTTCCTTTTTCACTTTCGTGTAAACGAAGATTAAAAGAAAGTATTTTAATTTTTTATTAAATTGACAATTAATTTTTGAGACTTGATGAATTTCCCTTTTATCTCCTTGTGTCTGAAACGCGCATTTTTTTAATTATATTTGTCTCTCCGTCTGTGTGTGTGGAAAAAACGGATCGTGATATCAGAAACGGAGCGAGCTAGATTTTTGAAAACTGATATTCTTTCTTTACACACAAAAATTGTGTATCTAAATCAAATTTTTGAGAAAAAAAAAGGGGGGGGGGTTAAAAGTAGACTGTCTATCCGTGTGCATTTGAATACATAAATTGTAAACACTACGGGCTAAAATGAACGTAATATAATTTTATGCCAAAGTTGTAGTTCTGTATTAAATTTGTACCAAATTGGCCAACTGGAAAAAGTACTGTTCCAAAATATGTATATAATCGATTTTCGTCACTGCTCGAAAAAACTAAGCACAAACCGCGACATTTTGTGGAATCGTATGAGAAAGTCGAGTTGAGGTTATTTCCTTCCCCCCCCCCCCTCTCTCTCTCCTCTTTCCTATAAGATCCATATTGTTTCTGTTTAGTTTCCAAAAAGTGTAATAAAAATATTTTGAAATAAAACACCCACTGCAAATTAGAAATGTGCAATGTGCGCATCTCATTCATTAAACATTGTGAAGTTGAAATCCAGTATTAATAAGAGAGTTATGATAGAAAAATTAACCCTTCCCCCCCCCCCCTTGGCAATTGACTAGAATAATTCATTGTTTTAAATCAGTTTGCTCTTTAAACCCTTTGATTCGTTATTATGCATTATACTACGATTTATAATCCGCCGTAGTTATTCATTCAACTTTTTGATTTATAAGTTAGTTGAATTTATTACTAGTTTATTAGCTATTCTTTTTACCTTTGAATTAAGGGTCAAAATGTGAACATAAATCAAGTTATCCTGAAAAGGGTATTCATAAATACACGTTCAATATGTTCTGTATTTGCCAGCATGAACAAACTCGGCAGTAATCTGCTTTCTGACATAGTATTATGGATTATTCGAGAAAACATTTTAATTAGAATGAAGAGTTAGCATTGAACTCTCCACAGACTCGTCGGATCTCACTTGGGTGGATTTGTGAGGTCACATGGCACGATGTTTATAGCTCACGAACAGCTATAGTGAACGAGATGGAAGAGAGAATGCGCTTATGCCTTGTTGACGTGCTTAATCCCATTTGTAACCCCATCGGTCAGTTTTAATATCAGCGCTTGGACAATAATGATCAACAATTCAAACGCTTCTAATATCTGAGAAAATCCTGCGTTTGTATAAATTAACTATTCATATGATATTCTTTGAAATAGTGCATACGGGAGCGTGGGGTAACATCGGTACCCTTAATTCTGGTAATATTGGTTCTTTCTAGTGGACAGATACTGAATTACACTCTACTAGTCAAGAAAAGGGAACAGTCATAGTGGCGTGTTGCAGATGTTGAATTCACTGCTTCTGTGAAGGTTTATTTGTTTCAAGACGTCAACTCTCTAATGTTCGTTTGATTTTAAACTATTCATACTTAAAAATCATTACTTTTAAAAACCATTTTATTCCAGCTTATTATACGTTTACTACTGTTTTATATCCTATCAAACAATAAGGATTTACGCCAATAATTACGATGTTCTGTTTCGTTATCTATAACCTCTGCATTCGAGTTTAAACCGGGTACTCCAAGTGGCGTAAGACCGGGACAGTCAGTATTGAAGATTCGTCCGCTGAAGAAGATAAAAACGCATCAGACGTTGATTGTTTATATTTTAATGATGAATTTTCTAATTTAAATAAAGACGAACGGTTAATCTAATGTAAAAACTGTCTTGGCTGTGCTCACGAAAGCTACTTTGGCGCGGAGGAAGAAGACAACGGCTTTACATGCGAATTTTGTAACTAATGTTCTTAAATTGTTATAAAAAATAAAAATAATTACAACTTTTCCACTGAAAATCGAGTTTTTCTAATTTCCCATAACGTTAACATGTGTACCCGGTTTTATCTGGTTTGCCTTTTTAAATATAAATATTATTGATATCAAAAAAGTAATGAAACTGTGACTTTTCGGGAAAGATATATTGCACTCCGATAAGCAATGAATATTTTAATAAAATTTGACAAGCCATCTGTCGAGTATTTTAGCTCTATCAGGCCTTCGGACCTTAGCTACCTGGTTTTACCCCACTTTCCCGTACATATTTTGGGACACCCTGGATTTGCCTTTAAGGGCGCCCCCCCCCCTCCTGAGTTTTGATCGCCTGAAATTATTATATACTAGCAGTACGCGCACGGCGTTGCCCGTGGAATCAGGACTTCAACAAAATGAAAAAAAAAAAAAACCGCCCACAATGAGACGAAAAAGTTTTGAAATTAAAACAAAAGATACAAATTATTGGTTTTCCCTCTTATTTTTCTTCGCGATAATGACATTTGACAGTACAGAGTAAAAAATTGATTCCTATAAACCAGGTAAAATGTTAAAGAATTAAAACCGAATGAAATCTTAAACGATTTCAAATGGAACAATACGCCTCGAAAGATACAAACATAATTTCTATATTATTTAAATATATCCAAAATGAATCAAAGAAGAAAAGAAAAAGAGAGATTAAATCTTTCACTTCAGTTTTAAACTTTGAAGCCATATTATGTAAATAGCTCCTTGAAATCATATTTCATTTTTTCTAGTCTTCTCTAACTAAGGATATCAGCCATTTGATTTGAAAAAGGGTTTTTTGGGATTTTCAGCTACAAAGGCTATTATCCCCTATTCATTCCAAAGTTCTTTTCAATCCGTAATCAAAAAAGAAGGAAAAATTGTCATCATTGGTCTAGAACTATAGCCGATTTGATTCGGTCAAGACAAAAAAAAAAAAAAAAAAAATGACGCCCTCCTAGAAGGGCTTCCAAATTCTTTTTTTTTTCTTTCTTTTTTTTCCATATCAGCCGTATACTCGACTGTCAAACAGTATAAAAACGAACAAATTAAAAGAATTATCTGTCGACGCGAAGCAAAGAGGTTATGTCGTCATGCGATTTCGACGAAATGCATGTTGGGAAAATACGTCACGCGACCTTGATTAGAACCGATTGAAGAACCGTAAAGAGAATTTTGAAGCGAACGTTTTTTAACACTTCAGAAAAAAAGTAATTAAAATTCAACCAACTGTTCAATTTTAACCATTCTTGTCTTTAATCACGGAGAAACGTTATGTTTATTACTTCAACAAATTTCAAACTGATAACAAAATTAGAACGGCGGATGCGAGAAATTGAAATTCCAAACAAAGTTTTTTAGGCTTAACCGACTATTTTTAGAATTGTTTTCAAAATTCAGTAAATTACGTTAGAAATTCAAAACTAACTTCATTAGAACGGAAATCGCATGCTCTTTCCGATGGTGTATATATTTTTGTCGTAAACTTATTCGAAACTATTCTATTGAGAAATTAGTGCGAAAAATCAACCAAAACAACACAAAACATTAAATAAAAAATTTTCTAGATTAAATTTTAAAATTTCGGCTTCGAGGTGCATTCAGTCACCATTACGACTACCTGTGTGCCAAATTTCAAGGTTGTAGGTGCGATAGATTCGTCTGGTCATCGCACGCAGACACACACACACAAACATTGCCTTTTATAAGTATAGATGGTAGCGATATATCTCATAATTATTACTATACTGAATGGGGTGTCAATCCGTCTCCGTTAACTTAAGTATCCATTTTCGAATTTTTTGGGGCAGGTTTATGTGATTCGATTTTTAGTTCTAAAACATCAATTGCGTGATAAATAGTGCAGTCAGACAAAGCTTTTATCACTAGGAAGTATTGTTACACTCTTATAAACACCACATTTTCTCTAGCCTTCTAGAAAATTTCTGGACAGTTCAGCAGAAATGTTGTGTAGTCGGAACACGTGCCAAATTTCTCCAAGCTTTTGAAAACCAGGGAGTGTTAAAAATTTTTCACTCTAAATAACAAATTCCAAGGAAAGATCTGCCTTAACGTTAAAACCGCGTACGTCTGTTAATGGCATTACCTCGTCCTTAGCTGAAAGAGAGTTTGGAATGAAATATTCATAAACTCTCCTTCGTGAATCGTGCTTGGGGTTGTGGATAGCTGGTGAGACTTCCACAGTATGATTCATTTCCCAATTGCGTGTTTGTGTTTCGTTTTCTCCCGAGCAGAATTAGAATGGTTTTTAAGCAAGCGAGGAAGGGAAAAAACGAGAGAAGGCTTAATTTAAATATACAGTCCCGTGCTGTGTTTTTCTTGGGATGGATTTTAAGAGAAGGCTGCATTTGTTTCATGTTTGCTGTCTTTTTATGTTGTTTTCGGAATGAGTTGTAATTAATAACTGTGAGGATCTGAAGCATTATGTAAGACGTTTTGCTATGATTCCTTTCTAGGGAAATGAGTTTCCAGTTTTTTATAATTTCATCCATTCTTTTACATTTTGCGTGAAGGGAATTTTTATTTTCAATAAAATGTGTTTTTAATTTATTTTCACCACCTTATACTATTTTGTTACAATCCTTAGGTATATTTGTCTGCTTCATTGAGTCTCGCAGAATCATTTCAGGGCATAATCTTTAAATTGATTCATGTTTATATTCTAGAGCCTAACTTCTTATAAGCATATCTCAATCTCGTATTCAGTTGTATAAAAGAAGTTTGTGGTCTCAAAATTGTTAACAGCTTATGCTGTCTGATTCTTTGATACCACTAATTAACATTTGCTTGATGGGGAAAAAGCTTTTTTTATTTTAAAAGGAATATATTGTAGATATAATTTTAAAAATTCCTTTGTGGAATTCCTGTAATCCGTGTGAAGCGGAAGGATATATAAAATACGCAATAAAATATATTACGACACAAAAATCTTAGAAGGTCACTTTCAAAAAAGCAGGGTGGGTGTTCTAGAAACTTGTAAAAATCTTCCTCCGGGTTCTTGTTTTAATTTTTAGATCAATATTATTTTTACTGCAAGCTTTTGTAATGAATGCGAAAACATCGGAGATGGAATAATTTCCAAGAAACTTGACATTCATTTTCTTGTTACAATAAGAGTTATTATTAAGATGGAGACATTCTGTGTGGTCCAGAATGCTCAAAGTTTGTGAAATTAAATGCAGAGGATAGCTCTACTATTAGTTGTAACCAGCTCAATCCCCCCTCCCCCGACCAAAATCCTGGATTCGCCACTGGTTGTAACTAATATTTTTCAATAATACCTGTAGTTCGTTATATGATTTGATTAGTTAAACAGCTTTGTAAAGATTTCTTACATAATGTTTTTTTTAAAATGTTATTGATGCAATACAAAATGCTTGATGGAAAATTTCGAAGCTCCTGTAAAATTATTCTGTTTTTAATGTCCACAGAGTGAAAGATTACCTAAGATTTCATTTCTTATTAAGTTTTTATGTGTTATCTAGTAGATTCTTTTTATTTTATGAAGTTAGTCTTTCTTTCATATATATACTTTCTAATTTTTTTTTCTTTTCTATCCATAGTATTTTTTGGAGTCATTTAAGAAACTGCGCACTGATTGATTAGATAAATCAGTGTTTCACAATGTGGAGCCCATACTCCGCGGGGGCAATTTGATTTTTTAAGGAGGGCAATTGTAAAATGGAAAGGGGGAGGGAATCGGCTTGCTATACACAACAATTAGACTTGAGACTGAAGATAACTAAATTGGAACCTAACATAAAATCTCTTTGTGCAGCAAGCATCAAGCGTAAGGATTTCACTAAATTTAAATAATTAGTACTAATTAAAATAATATAGGAAAACTTTTGATTAAAATTATTTCGTACTTGAATTTCAGTTCTCTTATTATAAGTTGTGAAAATTTACTTACTGTATTTCTCAACAATTTCCAGGTGATTTCTTCCTAAAAACTATCATTTAAGTTTCTTCAGTGAACAATTCAATTTTTGAATATTAAAAATTATGTATGTGTTACATGGGTGGCATAAGAATTTTAGAAAAGCTTAGGTGGGGCATGGCAAATGTGACCATACGTCCCGTTTTTTGGTAGCCTGTCCCATTGTCCCCAAGCACAGTTTCGGGACGCCCAAATGTCCCGTTTTCAGAAAGAGAGCAACCCACGATAACAATTTCAAACAAGAAGAGGCCAAAAATCAAAAAATCCTACGGTAATGTCTAGTATCCCGCTGACGATGGAGCATCCGCTATACTTGTCATACATTTGCAAGTTGGTCAGAAGCCTGCTATCTCTCACTTGGTTCTAACTACATTACACCGCATGAAGTGACAGAATGAAACACTGGGAATATTTTAAGCGAAAGTCGTTGGGTGGAACTGCTCAAAAACCTTCTCGCCAATAATTTAAATCATACGAACTTTCGTATAATTATTGAATATATTGTATGTCTGCTCGGCACTAATACTCCAATGGAGAGGGTCTTTTTTCTTATGAATAAGTTGTGGAACGAGGTAGGAAACACAGTTGCAAGTCGCAATTCATAAAGCAACGTTAATTGCCAAAGTTAATTTTAAAAATCTTGCCAAGTATTTCTTTTATATTGAAGCAAAAATGTGTTCTTCAGAAAAATGCAAGATCACATGAATTATTTATTTTCGCGTGCTTTATTCCTAATCTTTTCATTAATAAATAAAAACTGAAGAAATATGCGTTTTATTGAATTTACATAATATTAAATAGAAATTAGTGAATGTCCCGTTTTGAGAGAAAAAAATAAATGGTCACTTTAGGCATGGCACAAAAAAGTTTGGGAAACAATGAGTTAAATTAAAGGAAAGAGCCAAAAGATTTCCGATGATTCACAATCAGATTGCTTTTTTTCTCAGTCTGCTTTTAAATACTGAAGGGTTTTCAGTGACTACGAAATTTTGCTGATGAAGGTTCTGGAGAAAATGGACGCATTGGCGGTAAATTACTGGGAACTGGCTTTCGAATATCGACCGGAGCCGAAAACCACTCACGGTTTTATCCAACAAGTCAAATGGTAGAAAGCAATTAAGGAAAGGGTACAGTTTGGCGGCTTCCATTGTTGGAAATACCTGGTCCAATGACTAAATCATCGCAAAGCGTAAAAGACGGTAGTCCGAGCCATGGCAACCAAAATCGATTTCGTGTGTGGCGAGAATAATTATTTAAAACATACGCACGAGTCTGTCTGAGGCAGACGTGCGTAACGTTATTCTTTTATAACCGATGAAGTAACAATTCTTATCGTCTTATTTATGAAGCTAGTGTCTAAACGAAACGTCTGTTCTGTGATGCACTTAATTAAGCTTATTTTTACACTCTTGTTGACTGTTCAAAAAGACATAGTTTCATTATTCATTTAGTAGGTTTTCTTCTTTAACCCTTTGCACTCCGAAAGATAATAAGTTGTATAATTATACACGTGTGAGTGTAATCGCATTTAGGAAGCTGAAAAATATTAATTTGTTGCAATTCCTAAAAATTAATCTGTATGGTTTAATAAGCGCTATCCAACAACAATGTGTAAAAGTTGCATCATTCAGAATGTCGAGTCTGACTCAACGTAAGAGTGCAAAGGATTAAGGTGAATGCAGAATTCTTTATTGGACACCGCTTCTCTGTTTAGCTGTGCGATAAAATAAAATGTTTCTGTACGTTAAAATTCTTATATATCTTAAAACATTAGTTACTAATTTTAAACTATGAACTTTAAAGCACCTTTTTGTGTATCAAGATAATTTTTTGTTAATCATCAAAAAAAATTGTGCCTATAATAATTTTAAAAAATAATTTCCCTTGAAAGCACTGGTTCATTCAAAACACTCCATTTATACACGCTTACATCTTTTAACAAACCTTGAAATGATTTGTAGATTTCTCGGAAGTCTTTTGAAATAACAGATTTACGAGACTTTTCATAAATTTTACTATACCTTCTCCAAGTTTCCCATTTGATGGTGTTAGCATTGGAAGCGCCATAATTTTTTGACAGGCCCACGCCCTGCACGTGTCAGGTGTGTCCACATCTGCGTTTCTAACCCTGTCGATAGAAATGCTTTTGGAAAGTGAAAGCCTTTGTCGTTTTCTCCATTTGAAAATGCTCCCTCAGCTGATCAACAACAAAAAGATATGATTCTTTTCAAATAGACAGCATTTGCCATTCTCTGTTATTTTATAGAGCATGGCGGTCTGTTGTGTATTTGTGATGGCGAAAGATGGAATTCCAAAATGTGAAAATCAATTCATCTGTGGCATTTTGTTGCCATCCTTTGTTGGGCATGCTCTCTTCCCTCATTTTCAAGGATATGTTAAGAGATAGGGTATGTTAAGATCTCAGTTTTCATTTTTGAGCTTCCTTTTTCCACATAAGATAATATCAGAATAACGATTTCACTGCTTTTTGTCATTTCAATAGATAATGGATTTGACAGCATGTCCATGTATTATTCTTTAGTAAGTTGGAGAAAATCACTGCCAATCTTCTTATGCGTATTGTATTAATAGCGAAGCAGTGAAATACACGTTTTTGTAAGAATTTCATTTCATAAAGTCAGTTCTCTGTGTTAGTCTTAGATCTTCATGATTTTGCCTGAGTAAAAAAAAAAAAGGGGGGGGGAATATACCGGAATTGGCCAATTAAAATATTCAATTTCTTATGAAGTTCCATATTTTTTTTTATCGACTTCATGTTTAATCTCCTTGTTCTACTACATCATTTCTCGAAAGTATCTGTGGAACCCTTGAATACTCAGCGAGTTTTGTATTTCTTCAGTAACATGGCTTGAATTACACGGGGAGGTTATTCACTAAGTAAAATAGTCGAATACAAAGTTTTTAATAAACGTTTTTTTTTTTTTTTCAGTATTTAGCAATTAATATCCTGATTCTGTTCACTCCAACTGCTGTTGAATCTGAATCGACAAAACAACACTTGAAATGTAGTCGCCGTTCATTGTCAG
>BGPR01000003.1:97338-107476 GCA_013235015.1 Araneus ventricosus | reverse complement strand
TACTGTGGATATTTTATGCGTTGAGAATCCCTGCAAATCCTTACAGTCTATATTAAAACCTAGCTTGGATAATGGCAGAATATCCCTTCGAAAGACCATATGGAGGTGTCGCCTAAAGGAAGCCCTCATGATAAATTGTAGTGACAAGTGTGTTCGGGCATTGGGTGTTAGCTGGAGAGGGATGGGTAGTTTAAAGCCTGCCACAGAAGCTTGGAAAAGTTTTCATTTCGAATTTCAAGCGTCTGCTCGAAATTAAAAGCCCGGAATGGCAGCCGACTTGGCAGGAGTATTTGTCGTTTCTCATAGCTTCAGTAAAGGGGCTCTTGCGTGGCGTTTAATTATGCTGTCAGCGGTGACTTTTATTTAGGAGTGTCTCTTTCGAACCCTTCTACCAGATGGAAGAGGGGGGAATTCTTAATTTGGTCGTTCCCCCCTCCCAAGAGTAATGGTGTACCACTGTCAGATTCTTAGCATAGAAATGACAGCGGAGGAATATGACTGTGAATGATGCAGTGTTTACTTTGTTTTGTTAAGTTCGTCTCGTTTGATTTTAGGCGTTATAGTGGCACCTATTAAAATCATACACATTATCAAGCTGTGTGCTTACTCTTTCGTACGGCTTTGTTCATTATTAAAATCTTTTTCTTGCTTTATCTGTCATTGAAGAATCTGGTGACTAAGTCTATTGGAGAAATGAAAATTGAATGAAATTTTCTTCTCCAATTGTTGTATTGTTGATTCACATTTTTAGTTTTATTAACACTCTCGCATGTAATGCCGCCTCTAACACGGTATCGAATCACAGAATTTTTGATATTTAAATCTGTGAGTCTTAAGTAGCAATTTGTTTCGATGCAAAATTTTACTTTTATATGTAATGAATGTCTTTTACTTTTATATATAATGAAATAACAATAAATCTTCCAACTGGGATGAATCATTCTAAGTAGGAAAATTCATAGGTCAATGGATTTTTTTTATATATTTAAAACCGACATCGGTCCGGCCAACCTGAAAGGGTGTAAGGCCTTTAGCAGACCGGTGGGAAATATAAAAGCAATACAAGAATATTAATATGACATGTCACACACAAACACAGCACAGAACGTTACAAACATTGCAAAAAAGAGACAACATCAAAATAAATAAAATAACCTAAAACACACTCGCAAGAAAAAAAATACGTCTCTGAATCGATATTACACTTGGAGAAAGCCAAAAATTAATTGAATTTCGTTTGATTTTTATCACCAGATCTGGAACCAACATTAAAAATATTCAAAACACTCAAAAGGAGGAGCCCCCAGTATGCATCCAAATGAGCAAAGCACAAGCTCAGCACAATACACCAGTAAAAAGGAGGTAATAAAATTTTTTGTAAAATATCATTAAAAATCCCACAAAAGAGCATCAGAAACAGACCCAGTGGTCTCTCACCAGTCCAGAAAACAATAAAATCCATCTAAGTCCACGCCAGTGTTTCAGGCATAGACTAAGGATAGAGTTAGACTGCTCACGCTGTAGAAAAACCAGCATTCGGAGTGAAGCAAGCACCTGGGTAGAATTTCCACTCGTCACGTGACTAAAGAGGAACTTCTTGGCTTCTTATCGCCACATTTGGCGAAGCGAGTATGAGGAGTGTTGGAAAACGAGTAGTATTTCTACAAGTAGCGAAATGTTACTATTTTAGTTCATTTAAAAACTAACTCACGTACGGAAAAAATCAAAATAATTGGATTTTATGTGACTAGGAATTTCATTTGTTTTAAACCTTACACAATATAATACTTCAACTGACTGTAACAAAAACAAAACATATATACTTAAACTTTTTAAATAAAAAAAATCTTTTTATTTAAAGCAATAACTACTTAATTTCAGGGGCGTATATAAGGAGGCTGAGGCCCTCTCCGAAATAAATTGACTAGTTTCAGATGTTATGGGTCATGCTCCTTAAATAGACATATGTATCCCCTCTGAAATAAATCCTTTTATATGCCTTGGCTAAATTATTTAGTAAATAAAATCATCAAAACTTATTTATTTTAATTGAAATTTTAAAAAATAATTTGGTTTTTCCAAAGAATTTAAGGTTATTAATGTTATTTCTTATATTTATTTTTATAGTCATAAAATTTTTTTCATCTAAAAAATAGAACAATATAAAGAATTTCAATTTGTAAATGAGAATTTCTTAAACTTGAAAACATGAAATCATAAAACAAACTGTTTTGTTAAATTAGCCAACTTTACACTAATTGTATAATTTAACAATTTATTATAAACTTATTAATAACCTATATAGACATTTCTTAAAATCGCATGAACTCTTTGTTCGTTAATAAATGCCAAAACTTTGTTTTAACCAGATTTTTTAATAAAAATATCCAACTGCTATAAAAGACAATGTAAATAACCCTTTTTTTCCAGATGAAAACATAGTCACCATTAAAATTTTAAACATTTTGTTCTGTGGATATTGATTAAAGAAGGAATTTTTTTTCTTCAAAAATTTAGCTGTATTTAATTTTAGTTCAAAAGTAACAATAAATTTAAATTGAAGAGCATAATGAAATATTTCAAGAGTTTACTTTGTGAAATACATATTTAGTACGTTCTGTGTTCTTATTTATTATTCAAAAAACAAGACAAAGATGCAGACAATGAACTTTATTTACAATTAAATAATAATACAACACTAGATGTAAATAATGACAGCCATTTCAGATATGGCGATAGTTTAACAAGGGCCCAAATTTAGTTTCATACAAAGTAATAAATGGATGAAAAAGAAAGATATATGTAAAATTTCTTTTATCAATAAAATAAAACTAATATCTTTATAAGCACGAGCTCATCTTAAATACATGTTGTTTAACACTTATATTTCTACTAATGTTCTCACAACATACAGTCCACTGCTAATTTCTTTCGTTGCCACATCACATCTATGGGCAATAATTTATACAGATCTAGTTTTCAAGTTATATTACCAAGTAAATTACAGTTATTTAAGCCATAGTTATTTGTGTTGAATAGTAATGGAACAAATCAAAGAACTATTTGTTGCTTTAAAATTTTCCCGGCGAATGTTTTTTTCCCATATATGTATCCTTTCTTGATTTTTTGGAAATCTGAAAAATAATCAGATAAATCTTTAAGACATGTCAATAATACTTTTGTTTTGGAAAATAATGCTTGTAATAAAAAAAGCGAAAGAGAAATAACTAAAGAGTAAATAAAAAACACTAAATAAATTTTCAAACATCATATACACATAAATTAACGAAAATTAAATAAAAAGAAGTTATTGAGTTCTAAATTTTATTAATAATGTAGTTTCTTAATTATATGCATAAAAGAAAATGTTTAAAAAAATACCTAGAGATGAATTTTTACTGGAAATGAACTATGCTTATCTTTTTTACACACTGAAAAACATTCTACGTTTATTTCATGATCATAAAATTTTATTTTCTTTTAAATAACACAAAAAACACGAAAATTTCAGAATGTAAACAACTTCGCCAACACATCGCCAAATATCTCAATCTACGTGTGTCTGATAAAATTCCATATTTTAAACACTAATAGGCACCTAAAATCTATAGATACTTCTAAAAGAGGATAATAAACAATTAACTTAAGAAAAGGATTAATTTCATACACAACAAATTGAATAATATCGTTTTCAATTGCAATAAACGCCACAGCTAAGAGCTAAGACGTATTTTTGTGTAGCTATTTTGCAGTAATAAAGCAAAAAGTCATAAACATTTTACTTACCGATGAAATGAAACAGATCCTCCTTTGATAAATTTTTCTTTACACTCGTATGCACAACAGGATTTAACCATTTTCGATGAATTTTTATGAGAACCTCAGCTGGCCTTTCTTACTCACGCATTGAAATAACGAAGGATTCCCGTACGAAGTGTCTCGGTCGCGTCCACGAGTCACGTGACGAGGTGCTTGCTTCACATTGCAACCCTCCACGAGCAGTCTATTCGTATCGTAAGTCTATGGTTTCAGGTCAAGGGATTGAGCAAAGCGTGTGATGCGAAACAATGTTATCTATCATGGTTTGCCAAGTCACTCCAAAAAAGAAATACAAGCTAGAATGTGCTAGTGCCACATCAAGGAATAAAATGCATTTAGTATAAAATTCCATTTTTTTTTTATCGCTATTGAATTAAATAGATGTCTTCTTTATTATGTATGTCGTTTAATTCTTTCTAAATTGAAAATAAATAATTTAGTTTTATATGCGATATATATATATATATATATATATATTGTTGGTATTCCATAATGTTTTTTGGAAATTTGAAAACTCAAATAAGCGAATGATGCCTGGGCAACACATGGAACTCGCACAAAAAAAAAAAAAAAAAAAAATTACTCGCACAACGAAAAGTTGCCACCATGATGGACGTAGCTTTCGAAATTCTATTAGTTTATCGGACTACTATAGTGAAAATCCAATTGTGTGAAGTTAGCTTTTTCGGGTATATTTCTTTTGCTAGAAATTCCTTTGTTTCTCTCTTCTTTCTTTCTTTTCTGACGTTATTATTGTAACCAAGTTTAGAGTTTTTGAAAATATTTTATTTCCATTATTTCAGAAACTTTCAGTTTTGATTTCGACATTTTTAATAGCAGTCAAGAAAACGATTTCTCTGATCACTTCCTTTTAATATTTTATAGATAGTTAACATATTTTGAGACACATTATCATCCTTAAAATGTTGCTTACTACATATTTATTTCAAAAAATGTAAATAATGTCTGGTTGGAAAGATTGTTCCCGATTATTTACTGCAGTTTAAATTATGGAAACAAAGTACTGAGCATAAATTTCCAAAGGAACCATTTAAATGTTAAAGAACAAAGTATAACATTGTTCCAGACAGGTGGATGTAGGGTTTGGAATATTTTCTTCGGATGCGCATTTAATTAATTTGTTACTCATAAAAAAAAAGTATTCATATAGTTTTGGTGACTCATTTAATGGGTCGCACATGCATACAAATGTGGAATGTGTCTGCTGATTAGAAATTGCGATTTCGCGTGTGATTTGGTCGTTAGAATACATTGTGGTCGTCTATTAAAATGGCTTAGTTATTAACAGAGAAATGCCTTTTTTCTGTCTCATTTGCATACGACTTACATTAAGCTTTGAAAAGGCCTTTCAGTTGCAAATTTTCAAGTTGTGTTCGCCAGGTCATCACAAGCTTAAGCCATATCATTGTCGAGACAAAAGAACTTGTTAATAAAAGAATCGAGAGATGTGAATGGATTTAGGATGGTTTCATTCTTTCAGGTGGTTGTATTTCTTATTCGGCGTTCTGATGTTCTGAAGATTATCTTTTATTCCATTTATATGATAAATCCTTGAGATTTATATTTCGATTGATAAAATCAAGTGCCTTAATTAGATGACTTTGCATTTTTTTTACTGTGAAAATTTTTTGCGTTTTATGTATGACACGTATTATAAATCCCAGTGTCTTTTTATTGAGATTTATTTAGCTTATAAATTTTGTTAAAAATAGATTTATTTCACTAGCTCCCGATTTTGAAATGACAATTATAAATTGACTAAATTTAAAAATTGATTAAATTAATTAATAAAACATTAATAAAAATTCTTAGTATTATATATAGAGGCGCAAATGCAACTATTTATAATATAATACAGATACAAATAATAGATATACTACAAAATTTAAATTAAATAAAAAGAAAATTATAGATAATAAACAGCAGATTTAGACATAAACGATGACAATACATCTTTAAGCGTGCAAACGCAACAGCCTCAAGTGATTGCATCAACAGAAGTTTAAAACGATAATATTTAAAACACATAAAAATTAATTTAGAAAGTAAAAAATGTTCAAAAAGGAAGAAATGAATGAGGAATCGAATGGCGAACTTTATCGAAGACCACTCACCATAAAGATTCTAAATTAGACAAGATTTTCTGTCAAGGGTAAGATTATAAATCAAAAGTATACCCTTTGTGGCCTGAATCCTGTCCAGTATCAATCCAAATCAATATATTGTTTAGTATATCTATTATTTCCGATTTTGAAGCTGTGAAAATACTTTGGAAGCCAATTTAAGCTGTTTGATACAAATTCAGAAATATTTCTCAGCATAAAAGCGAATACGGAATATTCAATCTCTTCTATTATATCTGAGAGGAAAGGTTGTGAATGATTTAGTATGGTTTCATTCCTTCAGGTGGTTGTATTTTTTATTCAGCGTTCTTAATGTGCTGAAGATTATCTTTTATTCTATTTATATTTTGCAATATTTTTGCACTTTCAAAGTATACGGATTCTTCATTTGGCAACTACGTCTTCATTTAATCTTATTAGAAGAAATAACACCGAACTTTCTCTCAGATTTAATAGAAGAGATTGAATATTCCGTGTTATATGACTGCATCACAATGAAAAAAAAAATTGCGTTTTATGTATGGTACGTATTATAAATCTCAGTGTCTTTTTATTGAGGTTTACTTTACTTATAAATTTTGTTAAAAATAGATTTATTTCACTACCTTCCGATTTTGAAGCTGTGAAAATACTTTGGAAGCCAATTTAAGCTGTTTGATACAAATTTAGAAGTATTTCTCAGCATAACAGCGAACACGGAATATTCAATCTCTTCTATTAAATCTGAGAGGAAGTCCGGTGTTATTTCTTCTAATAAGATTAAATGAAGACGTTATTGCCAAATGAAGAATCCATATACTTTGAAAGTGCACAAATATTGTCAAATATAAAGTATTAAAAAAGCAATTCCGATTACTGATACTAATGCAGTTCGTTTATTTCTCTTAATTTGAGATTTGCCACATGCTTAATAATACATTAGGAGATCTGAAGTCTTTTCTCGAAATTACTGGAAAGTGCATTCAAATGTATGTGAACATCGTTAAGTTTATTTTGGGTCATTCCATTGTGACTAACGTAACTTTTGAAAGATTTTAACAAGCTATAATACGACAAAATACTCTTAAATAATCTCTGATGAAACCTTTTATCCTTATATTTTATGTAACACTAGTCAGTATAACATATCCATGCAGAAATTATTTTAAAAGATAATGATTTAACCAAATTAAATTAAATTTTTAACTTTGTGACTAACGTAAGAATTTAGTAACTATATTATTACGTTAGTCACAAAGTTAAAAATTTAATTTTGTTAAATCATTATCTTTTAAAATAATTTCTGCATGGATATGTTATACTGACTAGTGTTACATAAAATGTAAGGATAAAAGGTTTCATCAGAGATTATTTAAGAGTATTTTGTCGTATTATAGCTTGTTAAAATCTTTCGAAAGTTACGTTAGTCACAATGGAATGACCCTTTTTTCATTTTGTAATTTTTCAGTGTTTTTTTATAAATGTTATTCAGTGAGTTGAGTTTGTTATCGGACGTTTTCTGCCTCTCCCTGCTTTTTTGCATGAAATTCGTCCATGCAATTAGGAATGAGTTTTTACATTTATGCTTTACCGTCTTCCCCAGAAATAAATTTTTTACACGCACTTAAATTGAGACGTGGCGTATGAATATGCCAGAATTTCCCAGTCATCCCCCCGCCCTCCAATAATAAAGGGAATGTCTTGAATGAAAAGTGATGCCAGTAATCGTTTTTTATATACATATATCGTTCGGAATATGAATTAAACATAAATTTAATTCCGATGTCTTGGTACGAGTCATCAGTCCGTCTCAAAAGCAGCGAGAGATAGGGAGGGCTAAAGAACATCATCAGTTATGTTTCCTTCTGTGCGTCTTTAACGTCGGAAGTACACGTAGAGAAAAGGAAGGAAAAGAATCAAGAAAAATAAAAATTCATCTAAGCAGCATTTATCCTTCGGAAATGCGGTATTCAAGAACCGGAGACTAATTGAAATTTATGAACTGAATGCCTAAGTTTCTTTCCCCAACTCCTAAGTGCAGTTTAACGTCATAAATGTATCATTTTAGCCCCTCGTTTTATCTCGTATTTCGTATTCCATCCCCCACCCTCCCTCCGAGTTATAATGTTATTCACCCCTTTCGAGTTGTTTCCATGGTAACTTGGAAACTGAATTTTCTCCTCTGTAAATTCGGAAGATTGTTTCATAAATGCATTTTTATAGTCTGGGAGGGTTTTTTTTGCCGGAGAATCGGGCGAATTTAATGTACGGGATCTTAAATGTAAGTCTAATGGGTCGGCTAACGGAAATATCCGGATTTGTAATTTAGTTTCTTTGGGTGTGATTTGAATTGGGAATGGGATATGCACTTAAAGATTCGTGTCTACCCTTGCACCATTTTATCCTTACCATCTGTAAATTTTTGATTAATAATAATTCATTCCAGTCGGAGGGGACGAATTTTCTATTCATTAATAAAATTTTAGTTCGTCATATTTGATAATTTTTTAGCTTGATTATCAGTTAAGACTTAAGCATCTGCAGGTAATGGCGTTTTTGTTATCTGTTTTATTCAGGAATATTTGTGCAGATGAAATTTCGGTTTATTACTTTTTTCATTTTTGCTTTCCAAATGCTTTCGGGATCTATTTCTTTATTTCTCACTAGCCGCCTCCGGCGACCAGCTTGATCGCCGGAAATAAAATTTCAACTGAATCTCTTATGCATAATTTTATATTCATGGTTCCCTTAACAAAGTTGTTTTAAATTCAAATTGCTATAGACATATAATCCGCGTCTTTTTCGTAGCCTTCCACTTGTTCTGTTCCGTGTCTACATTAGCATAAAACACGCATTTGATTTCAACATTAAATTTCATTTCAACGCATCCAACAGCATGCTAATTAGCTTAAAACACGCCGATAAAAAGAATTAAAACATAGCAACGCTAATCTTTTAGTTTACTGGATTATTTCATTATATACTTATAATCTTGAGGGCTTCATTTACAGATTTCACAGAAAAATTGATCAATTAAAAGGAGAAAGTAAAATACAAAGGATATATTTTCTAAGCTTTAAACAATGGGAGAGAATTGCGATTAAATATTTGTTTAAAGAATGAAAACTGTTTGAAATGCGTTGCAACTATGAAAAGTATTGTTGTAAAATATGCCAAAAATATTTTTAAAGGGTTATTAAAATTAGAGAAAAAAATCGTGCGGCAACTTTATTGATATCATTGAAAAACTGATTTTTTTTTTTTTTTTGAAAAACGATTAGTAATAGTATAATAGTTTAATAGTTTCGAAAGTTATTAAGGAAAAACACCAAAATTTCGCTTATTTTTTAATTAAAATTTAGAGGGGGAAAAAACCGGCTCCCTGGTGCACATTCTCATCCTCCAAAAAGAATGTTCGTGCCAAGTTTCGTATCTCTTAAGTCCAGCGGGCTGCCTTGTAGAGCGCCAGCATACAGATACATTCTGCTTTATAATTACTAGAGATTATGTATTATTCCAGATAAATGCAGTCAGTAAAAATCTTGCATCAAGATTGAGAGAATTCCCCCCCCCCTACTAAATTATTTTTGAAACAATAAACGGCATCTAAGGTAATTTAATTTTTATTAATTGCTTGATGTTATTGAAGTCTTGACTAATACTTCGTGTACTGCTGTTAAGTACACTGTTAATAATGGAATATTAAGCCGAGTTAAGTTTTATATTTAATTTTTAACATCCAGCAATCTAATCGAATAAAATAAAGATTTCCTCGGCCTTTATTAGAGTTCGAATGATCGAATTACAGTGTTATATAAAGTGACTGTTTCTCCCCGTACCTTGTAAAACAAGAAAGCAGTGCAATTTTATTCGCGATTCAGTGATTTAGAAATAAACTTCGAAAATGCGGCAAAAATTGTAAGGAGAGATTAAATTAGAGAACTGTTATATCGACTTTTTCCAAATCGGATAATATAGCCTAAAATGAATGGCTTCTGTCGAGAATTTTCATGAATCTGATTTTTGGAATCGGTAATACCATCTAGCATGGAATCGGTAATACCATCTAGCATGGAATCGGTAATGCCATCTAGCATGGAATCGGTATTGCCATCTAGCGTGGAATCGGTATTGCCATCTAGCATGGAATCGGAAAAAACATATAGCGGGGGAGCCGAAAGGAAGAAAGGCGGGGG
>BGPR01000003.1:26771-96938 GCA_013235015.1 Araneus ventricosus | reverse complement strand
TGCGTCGAGGCTAGAGCATTCTGAGAGAAGAGAACGCGTGTGTGTGTAGGGGGGGGGGGGGGGGCAGGCAAGATTTCTAGTATTGATTAGAGTTATTTCTTGAATACTTGATTTTGGTTTGTTCAATCTTGTTTTCCCCCATGATGAAACGTATTCAGTGAATTTTTTGCTGATGTTGAAAGTTTTCTTACGTATTCATAACTTTTAGCTGCTGCTAGAGACAGAGGTTTATTGTATTGTATAGTTTATGTTTCAGGGTAAATTTGTTTATTAGTTGTGCTTAATTTAATCGTATCATATAGCACCTGACATAGGAACACAGCATTTTTTTATTGGTGTCTGTCTTGGAAGAAAGTTATAAAAAAAGCTTCAGTTCTTATTTATTAGTATTTTTAATTATTGTTGTTACCTGTTAATAGTTTTTGTGTCAGTATTTTCAACTGTTAATTCTAAGTTGAATAAATTAATACGATTTGAATTTCTTTTGTAATGTGTATTCTTTGCATGTTGATAGAGTTTACATTCACAAATAATATTCATTTACCTACATTGTTGATGAAGCGAAAATTTTCGTTTCCACATGACTTCTATGAATACTTTGATATGTAATTCAGGGAAATGATTAATTAACTTTTAAGTAATTATGGATTTTTAAGGAGCAGTAACATGTTTTTAAGATACATAATTACACTAAAAACTAAACAGTACTATAATAAATACAATCATATCTGTATTTCTTGCAATATGGTGGAATCGTGTGTTTTTTTGAGAAAGATAAGAATTGGCTTTTTTTTTCCATACAGTAACTGTGTGTATATGTATATTTGATAAATAATTTATATAATATTTTTAAGGTCCTTAATTTTTTTCAAAAAAAGTCCTTAAAAAGTCCTTAATTTTTTCAAAAAAAAGTCATTAAAAAGTCCTTAATTTTTGTTTTGAAAAAAGAGTGGGAACCCTGCGGGAAATCTCTCGAATGAAGAGGCAATTTGCACCCGTCATGGTATGACGAGTGATTTTCTAGTTTTTGCAATATTGAATGTCCATTTGTGTGTGTTTTAGCAGTCCATTTCTTTACTATTAAAAACATTGCATAATATATATTTTGTTAAAACATTTTGATTCTTTTCTGGATTCTTTACTGGTTAATTAGATACGTTCTAGATAATCAGCGCTGCATTAAATATTAATTCTTAAGACAGTAACTCTTATTTTCATGTTTCTTGCATCAGTGTCAATTAAACAAATAGAAGAATCGATTGCTATTTGGCATACCCTCATTTAGAATTTTTAATAATTTTGGTCAAGAGGAAAGAAGTAAATTAGATCCAACAGGCTCAAAATGTAGAAATGTAAAATTATTTAATTTATATTAATTGTCAACTATTTGGACATGCATCATTCTGAAGTATTAAACGTGCTTTCTCTGCAAACATTGGGCTCTTTCTTTTTTCGATTTAGTGTGGTAAAAAAAATTTAAGTTATCACAACACATTTCAGACCAGTATTAAGTGAATATTTTCATTTTATTTTCAAATTGGTATTCATGGATAAAATTCACATTTTTGACTTTCTGTTAGTTCCATTTGAAAGTAAAGGTCAAATAACTGGGTATTATTTCCCTTATTTGCTATAATTGTAATCAGTGGCGAATCCAGGGGGGGCTATCGGGCTGCCGCCCCCCCCCCCCCCAGAGCTAAACCAAAATTCTTGATTTTATTTAAAATCACTACAACTGTTTCATCTTAATTTTCATTAAAAAATTAATAAAATCGTGATAACATTGCTTTCTGGCTTGACAGGCTCGACAATTTTCCTACTTTTCTTGTATTTCCTACTTTTCTTGTCATTCCGCTTGTACTTGTAGTGTTGACGCGGTTGAAGACATTTTTTGGCTACTTATTTTTTGTAATTTTTATTAAATTATCGAAAGTATTGTATTGTTCTTTATGATTCGTATTGTCAGGCGAGTCAAGTCTGTAAAGTTAAAGTGTTTTGGTTTACATGAGCCATGAGGTTTAACATTTGTTACGACGATACAAAATTTTTCTGATCTCAGCCCCTCCCAGACCCAAATTCTGGATTCGCCACTGGTTTTAATTAACCAAAAATCCACTTTGCAGGATATATCTAGCAAATAATAAAAAATTTTAGAATTTTTTATTAAAAAAAATATATGCTTTTGTTAATTATTTCTTTTTCCTGCGACTTCTGTACTGAGCTCGTAGACGAATTTGCTTATGAAGAGACTTCTACGTGGATTTTTTCCTTTTATAGATCGCCTTTCGGAAAGCTCGATTTTATCTATCTTTGCAATCTCAAAGCTCATAATACACATCATCGTGCATCAAAAGCCCAGCCATATGAAGAGAAAAATCTTCTGAAGCAAAGACGCTGCTTTCTCCGTAAGGCTTCCATCCTTAATCTCCGGATTTGTCATCAAACCATTAGAGAAATCCTTTTAGCAATGGACGAATCCTGACGAACGCTCTTCATGGGGAGAAAGAATCGCATGATTACCCCGCCACTCCCCTGGAATCCGTGGACGTCATTTGACTGTCACAGCCATGTGATGAGAAATCAGGTTATTCCCAAATTAATGATGTGGACCGGCCTTTTGATTGGGCTATTACGTCCCGACTTTCTCCCCCCTACTGAAGAGAAGCAAAAGCTGATGTGTTTGTGCCCCAGTAAAATTAGATTTTGAAGCAATATGGTATAAAGCAGCGATTCTCTCATCTTTTTACTTTCTCGTATACGAAGTATACAAAGAGAAATTGTAATCGTCAAAAAATTCGAACTCGCGATTTTGACAAATCCCTACGTTTTAGACCTCCCGGAGTCCGAAAAACACAATTTTGGAATTATGTGTGTCTGTCTGTGAACACGATAACTCCAAAGCTATTAGAGCTACTGGGATGAAATTTGATATGTGATCTTGACACATGATTTGTAGGTTTCTATCAAATTTTGGACAAAATCCGTCAGCGGGAAGTCTACCTGCCCGCGTTCTTGTGAACACTATAACTCAAAAACTTGAATAGCTAGATGGATAAAATTTGGTACAGTTTTATCATCAGGAATGTTGGTCCTTATCAAATTTAGGGCCAAATCCGTCTAAGGATTGATTGTCTGTCGGTCTGTATAATCGCATACTTCTGAAGACGATATCTTCTAAAAGAAATGGCTTAGGTAAATGAAATTTCGTATGTAGTCTTGAAACCCTAATTGTAGATTTGTCTCAAATTTTTGTTTAAATCGGTTTAAAAAAAGCTTTGAAATTGCATATTCAATTTTTTTCCCATTCTGCGACGCAAAAAAATAAAGCGCGAACACTGGAGCGTTTTCCCCACCTTAGGGAATACCGCACGTTTTCTGGCGCGCGGTGTATTTTTTCTCCCACGCTTGTTAGTCGTGTACGAGAAAGTTTCGGGGAGACTACTCCCGCTGGTTACTCTCAGCATATCATTTTTTTAAAAAAAATTGGTTGTGTTGCACTTCGATTTTAAGTGCAGATATAATTCGCGGATCTATGTCTTTAAATCTCTGAAAAGCTAGTAGAATTTAAAAAATTCTTAGAGAATAAAGTGAAATATATCAAATAATTTTGAGGGTTGTGTTTACCGATTTCTTAGTTTTATATATAAACAAAAAAAAAAGTGTAACTTTTATTTTGAAATTTTATTTATTTTAAGTTTGCATATTTTTAGAGATATTTCAGGCCATGAGTATTTTCATCGTGTTGGCGTAAAACGTTCTCGGAAAAAATATAGACTGAGAACCATAAGCACGGACATTTGTTTTCTTGATAGTATCGCAAGAGGGGGCTCTTCAGCAAATGCAGGCATCCCTCCCAATCTCGTATATATTGCAGTCTCAGTTTGGCTTAAAATATGCATTGCATCCGATCAAAAAAATGGTTGCTATGCTAGTCATATCCTTCAGTTTACGTCACTGTGCATGTAGTTTAAAACTCACGATATCAGAAGAGAGGTATTTCCCCCGTGCATTTTCTTTTTGCCAAAAGAAATTACTTGTTCAGGCATGTTTGTTGTCGGGAAAAGTGGAGTTGTCGAATTATGGCCTCCTCTTTCGATACGTTGGGTAGCTTTTTTATCATTAACTCTTTCGACTTTTGCATGATTAAAATTTTACTATGAAAAGTAGTTTAATGTTGACAAAAAATGTAAATTTAAAAAAAATACAATTCCCTATATTACCTAATAGGGCATGAAGTCTAATCTCCGGGACGTATATGCCGAAAAGGTTAAATTACAATGTAGAAAACTAACTTTCGTAAAAAAAAAAATTCTGTTTTTCTCTGTCTAAATATTGTATAGGCATTGTTTCTATTATTAGTGATGCAGAAAAAGTTATTTTTAAATAATAGACGCAATTATTGGGCTGTGTTATCTCCAAAATTTCATAAATGTCAAATAGTTAGCATGTTCAACAACAAAGCATCGTAAACTAGAAATGTCTTAAAATGGAAAACAATGAACAAGATTTTTATATATTCAATAGGCGATACTTCATGAAAAGAACAAGCTAATTAAGTTTACGAATTTAATCAATTAGTTAAAGATAAGTTCTGTAGCACAGATGAAGTAAGGATACTGTTATTTATTTTGTTATTGCATATAACATCCACCTCTGGTCTACGATAAATGCCTTTTGTTTTCATGTGTTAATTCAGTTGAAGGAATTTAGTCGAAATTTCATTCAAGAGAAATTCTGTTACGACTGCATTTAATGTAGGAGACACAAATGAATTTCAAATTTTGTCTTCTTGGGTTCACTCTGTTTAAATGACGATTATTAAATTTATGGGCGGTGGTAAATTATTATTAGGAGTAATTCTAGTTTGGAATTTTTTTTTTCAGAGTACTAACTCCATCCATCTTTTACTGCATTGATGTGCTTGTCTACTTATGATGATGAGGAGGGAGCTGTCGAAAATGAAGGGAAATGTTAACGAGGCCGGGACAAGTGTCGTGTGGCCCCAAAAGAACTAGAGTAATAATGATTGTAATAAAATTACGTGAATGGTTTAGGTCGTTAAATATAAGTTTAGAACGCTGCAGTTTTTCTTTTAAATGAGAAGTTTCAAATCCTTTTAGTAGAAATGGAACTTCATTTTTTTCTTTCTAATATACCGAACTGTGTATGACGGCTCTTTTATAAATGAATTTTACTGTCTTTTCAGACATTGCGTCGAACATTAACTTATGGCCGTACCTGTTTTTATGGCCTTGTTAATTTAAAGTTCATGAAGTGAGAAGTTAACGTCGACATTCGTTGATAATTTTCGTGGAGCATTTTCACACTCGTCCCTTAAATATGTCGTTTTCGTCTTTAAAGATGTGTGATTTTAATGGAGTTGACTTTTTGATGCTGTGATGGTGCTCAGAGTCATAAATTCGAGCTCATAAAATGGGTTTCACGATATTTCACATTATTTTGGGTTGTTTTATCATTCCAACTTAGTGATTACGTTCAAAAGATAGTTTAAAAAAAATAACTCGTGGTTCTGTTGGCTCTCCGAAGTTTTTATTCATTCTAAATATGGAAAGTTTATGTAATTAATATTCACTGACTTTTGTCTAATTTACCGGACAATTTCCCGTCATTAAAAGTTTTTAACCGTGCCCGCTGAACTGGCTCAGCGACTGTAATGGTTGCAGGCACAGGGATATGGGGCTGCGTTTTGTCTTTAAAAGTGAAGTAGACTTTCGTATTTGGTGCGAAACGTAAGACTAGACGTTTGTTTTGGTGTGCTTTGTGTATAAATACAAATCAGTTTATAGGCTTTTTCCTACATTTTGTTATGCCATTGGGAGACCACAGAGTCTTTTAATTGATTGAGAGTTGCCAGAAGGGTGAAAGATGCATTGTTCATGGATTTTATGTGATAATTTAACATCGAATGGAGTGGGTACACATGACATCAGTCACGTGATAAGTGTAACTACGCATGCCAACCGTCATCTAATTGCACGTTGTCTTACGCTTTGGTACGACGTCACGCCCTTTTTCATCCTGTCCAACGAGATTGTCTGAATTTTTCAATTTCGCGGGTCGAAGTCGACATGCATCATGTGAGCATCGATTCCATTCCGCAATGTAGAAGGCCATTTTTGATGTTTCAAAATTTATTGTTCAGTCTTTCATACTTATCTTGAAATTTTTACCTGTTGATAATCTGTGTCCCCCCCCCCCCCCCCTCTGCTCGCACGAATATATTCGGATTAAAATTTTTCTTGTGACATCTTTGTAGGTTATTCGTCTTGCCACCGAGCGTGTGATTGGAGAGCCTGAGTCGAAGAGGTTATTCATTTTGCATTTATTACATTTTAGGGCTGCTTTATTCAAAAATATAATCATATAGTACGGAATGGCACCAGCTATATCTTTTAAATAATTCAGTTTATTATATTAGCATTCGTCATTTACATGAGTACTTAAAAGGCGGGGGTTTGGGTATATGTTCATTGGCTCGTGTCTCAGCTCAGACTCATTCGTCACAGTTTACACCACCCGGTCGCGTTGTTAAAACTGGTGGTGCGCATGTGTGGAGCTCTACATTTGTGATAATGTCACATTAAAATAAGTTTACAATCTTTAAAATATTTATTGTGTTAGGATTATCAATATTTTAACGTTGGGTTGTAACATTTTCAGTGTTTGGTCCTAACCGTTTTGATTGTTTGCTCAGAAACATAGTGAATTCATTTCCATTCGCTGAAGTAAGTCTAAATGTGATTTATTTAGTACTTTGGATCGTATTGATTTTCAGTAAAGCCAACTTGAAATTAATTTGATAGACGTAAAGGTAAAGTTGCTTGGGATTGGGTGAGAATACGTCGATGAAACCTAAAGTGTCTGTAAAACTGTTCTCGGCGTTAGAAGAGGAGAGAAAAAACTCGTTAAAAATGAACTTTTCTGTTTTGTGCAATAAAATAAAGCTAGCTAAGTGTTTCTAACCTTATACTTTTTCCATTGGTTAAAAGTGGAGAAAATTGTTACGGAAAGTAGCATTCAACGTGCATGGGCCGTCGAAAAAAAATTTCCATCCCTCCCGAAATCGCTGAGTAATTAAACAAAAACCCATTTAGCTCCAGGCTGTTCTTTTGATCTCCGGAAAATTAAAGCACGCTCCGTCGAATTTAAAAGGAACTGCTGGCACTTTTAAGTTATGCGACATTTTTCCTGGCTGCGGAGATTATAACCACTTCAGCATTTTCAAGAGAAGAAATTTTTTGTTTCTAACTCCTCTCCCGTACTGTCTGGATAACTTTTTTGTAACTTGCAAATTCGCCTTCCTTTCTACTTTAAGATTTTAAAAATTTAGCCATGTACTTGTTTATCCTTCACTTTGGTCCAATGAAGTGATGATGAAATACCCCATTAAAATGTTCAAAGCTTTTTTCCCCCTTGCTTCCTCTTGGCTGACTATCGGAATAGGTAACCATGTTCATAATTAATTGACATCTGAATTTGAAGTACTAAGATATAATAAAAAAAGATTTAACGTATGGTTGTTTACATTTTGTCATGCGTGCTCATTTTCAGAAAATGTAATAAAGAATAAAATTAATTTATAAAATTGCCTCTAAGGAAGATAGATCTTTTAATGTAGAAGAAATTTAACTATTTTTTGGAAATATGTTTCTTTTAAATTGTTTCTTCCTTTTGGATTCTTCTCGTATATTCTGCGACTCAGAAAAGTGACAATATATAAGGCTGCCACATTCTAATTAAAAACGACTATTCATCATAATTTAGACAACTATTGGGCAATTGTTTTGACTAAAAAGAATTCCAAAGGCACATTTTTATGAAACATCTGGAAACATTTCCAACGACAAGTGTGCAATTATTGTGCTGATGGATATTGAACTAAAAACACTGCGTTTTTATTGTCTTGAAGACCGATTTCAACTGTTGATGTTATTATTAATCGTAATTGTGTGTGTGTGTTTCACCCGATCTTCATTTCCCGGATTATTTTGGCTTGTTTATCATGCCCATAATCGATTGTCTTCGTTTATATTAATTACCCTTTTCAATTTGCAAAATACAATGGAACCTCGGGAATTTAAAATTTCGGTTAAGCCTAACATTTTTTTTTTCCTTTAATTTTCAGAAAAATTCTTATTAAAAAATGGAGGGAAAATAACAATTAGGAATCAGAAACAAAGCTAATGGTTTATTCCTAACTTTAAAGAAACATCTGAATTGGTATTTAATGGAACCTCAGGAATCTAAAATTTCAGTTAATCCTAACATCTTTTTTTTTCTTTAATTTTCAGAAAATTCTTATTGAAAAATGGAGGAAAAATAACAATTAGGAATCAGAAACAAAGCTAATGTTTATTCCTAACTTAAAAGAAACATCTGAATTGGTATTTAAGAGAGGATGCTGCGCCTTAATTAGTAAAAACAAAATCGTTTACCTTCTTTTGACGCAGGCAACCTGCTTGACTATGCGAATTGCAGCTTACTTTTTCGCAGAATACCCAAAGTCAATACTCGACTGCATTTGGTATATCAAGAGTATTTTACGGATAATCCGAATTTCCCGAAATCCGAAAAGAGATCAGCCCCAGTCAGTTTGGATTACCTAGGTTCTACTGTATCTCAAAATATGAAAATATTTTTAATCATTAATCAATTAAGTATTCTCGTGCCTCGTCGTTTAATCCCTTCAGTATGGTTTGGAACTGTTGCTATGTTGCAACTATTTGTTCAGTGCTGCGAATTCAATCGAAAGTTGTGTATTCGGAATTATCAACTAGAGTGGCATTTAACGTGAATATGAAACTCGCCCAGGCGGGAGTAAAATATAAAATGTTTTCCGGCCTTACTATGCAAAGTTCTGCTTAACCCTTTCCGGCACAAGGTATTAAAATTATTGAAGAATAATGCAAAACATCATGGGTTTAGTTTATTGTCTAGGCATAGAATGTACAAAAAAAAATTACTTTCGTCATTCTGAAGGGAGGGATCGTCCCCTTTTAGGGTCACCCCATATGAGGACACCATCGGATACAGCCATATTGATACGCTCACAAATTAATATTGAACCTCACACAAGATCATGAATTAATACTTCAAGAATATTGGAGGAAAATGGTCGAGTGAATTTTCTAAAGTTGTAAACGTAAAGAACTAAAAAAAAATTGGGCATTTTAAATATATATTTATTCCAAACTGAAAGTGATATTTCATTGTGCTGCCATCTACATTCGAAAAGGAGAACTATTAGCTGCCTTTTTCTGTAATTTACCGGGTTTCAAAAGTGGAAAGGGATTTTTTAGAAAATTTTAAAATTGGTGTCCTCATTTGTGACCGCGCCGGAAAGGGTTATCTGACGTAAGTAAAACCAGTCTTTATCAACTGCACACTAAAGATTAACCTGAGGTAATGCAGCATAATGGAATCTGTGTTATTTTCATCCAATTATGGATAATGGATATAGATAGAACATTTTTAACTGTTCTCAGCTCAGATTTTATAGAGTTCTGTTTA
This sequence comes from Araneus ventricosus, assembly GCA_013235015.1. NCBI lineage: Eukaryota > Metazoa > Arthropoda > Arachnida > Araneae > Araneidae > Araneus > Araneus ventricosus. The sequence goes on along the minus strand of BGPR01000003.1, from coordinate 87,407 downwards.
CAAGATTTTGTAACATATTCTCAGGAACCCCCCCCCCCCCCCTCCACGCAAATATTTTTTATTTGAATTTTCTGTGTGATAAAAAGTGGATACGATAAGTAGCTTCAATACAAATGAGTTCAAAGAAACACGATAACTCCCAGGCACAATCGATTTCCATTGGTTTGTGTTGTGTCGCAACTGATTTGGACGTCTTTAAAATCTTGTTGTTTGAAAAGAGAGAAACTTTCAGGGCTGTTCTTGCATTTCACTGTGAGTACTGCTGTTAGGGTGTGAAGTTTGTTATGCTGCTTGGAAGAACAAAAATGTGTTTGGTTGTACACTAACAAGGGGAGGGCACGACTTGGGAAATTGAGTTTGGGATGAGACTTGGTATATTAATAGTATACCTTTAGGGTGTTCATCCATTAAAATGCTAAAGCGCAATGGACAGCCAATTGGTAGATAAAATGGCTCTTAAACTTTCGGCATAGCTTTATATACCAGTAAGGTGTCACCGTTGTTGAAGCGCCAATAGCATGGTCATTCTAGTACCAGCGTGCTAAGCTTTTGCCCAGGGTTTGATCCCGCCTCCGTTTTCTTTTTTGAAAATATTTAATTAAATTAAAAATTTATAAACATTTTATTTAAATATTAATACTTTTAATACAGTTAAATAATCTTAAAAACAACTTTAATATGTTAAATAATAAGTATAATTACGATTATCATTATATGCCATTAAAATTTTTGAATGATTCCATTAAAGTAATTACAAAATTTCGTATTTTGCAAAGTATCTAGCCTTACGAAACTGGTTTTGGTCGAGGAAGAATGTATTTATAATTATTTAACTGTTAAAAAATTAAATTATTACTGTAATTCAAGGATCATATAAATAAACTTATTTTTCAATCAAATGATTAATATTTTAAAATAAATGTTTATAAATTGTTAATTTAATATGAAATTATTAATTTCAAAAATTATTTACAAAAAAGCAAAATTAATTATAACTACAAATTTAATGGTGCTAAAGAATAACTAAAAAATAGTTGCTCTAATTAAATAATCTCACCGTAAAAGAATTTCATGAAGATTTTTTTCCTTTGTAAATTCTTGAAATTTTTTGGCATTTATTAATTTTTATTCACATGCTAGAACATCTCATAAAAACATGAGACATAAAAGAATATTTTTAAGAACTGTTTAAAAATTAAATTATAACTGATTCATATATCATGTGAATAAAAAAAATTAATTAATGCTTAAAAATTCTTAATATTTTAATAAAAAATGTTTATAAATTTTTAATTCAATTAAATATTAATTTTTTAAAAATATTTTCAAAAAAGAAAACGGAGGCGGGATCAAACCCTGGGCAAAAGCTTAGTACGCTGGTACTATACTGACCATGCTATATGCACTTCAACAACGGTGACAACTTACTGGTATATGAGCTCTGCCAAAAGTTTGAGAGCCATTTGCTCCCAATTGGCTGGCCATTGCGCTTTAGCATTCTAATGGATGAACAAACTAAAGGTATACTATTAATTTACCAAGTCTCATCCCGAACTGATTTCCCGAGTCGTGCCTTCCCCTTGTAAGTGTTGAACTAATCCTATTTTACTTAACTTTCCGAAATCAAATGCAAACATCTGTTTATGTGATCTTATTTCTAAAAAATACTTAAACGCATAAATGAAGAAGCACTTTTTTAATGCAATGAATCAAAAGTAATGATTATAGGCAAAATTGATTTCTAAATGCATTTTTGTAGATTTCATTCCGAAAAAAAATGAAGTCAAAATGAATTAAGATGAAGAATTGCTATCACTTTCTGATTTTAAGTATCTAAGAAACTGGGAATGTTTAATGTATATTGTCAATACGTTGATGAAATTCGATACTAGCCGCAGCCTTGTTATAATTATTACAAAAATCCGTTGGTCTCTGAAAAAATTTCAAAAGGCGATTTCAAATTTTTATGCATCTTATTTTCTTTAACAAATAAATCAACTAATGGTTTCAAAACTTTGTGTAATTTTTCACTTGTTGAGCCTGTAGTTGTGGAATTGTGTATCTTTTCATGAAAGAAAACAATTGTGGCTGAAATTTATCAGAATTACGAAATTTTAAGAAATGAATTTTAAGAATCCATGTATTGTTCTGTCTATTTAATTTACTTGTATGTCTTGTAATAAATGTCATCTGTTTTTGACTTGTAAATTTATAATAATTTTTGTCTTTCTAGGTAAGTTCTGCTTTGGATCAGAATTTCAAACTGTCTACACCTTTTTTCGAGTATTTTGGTATGTTCTACTGTGTTTTTCCTTTTTATGTGAATGCCCATTAACTGAAAAATGTATGCTTTAAATGTTCGCGATAAATCATTCTACTGTGAATTTTTATTGCAAAAGTTTGTATTATAAATCAATGTTTCTATCATCCATAAGTTTAATTTTAAATTACGGTTAAGGCATTGACACGAATACTGTATCATCGAATCAATTGCAGGTTCGCTGCTACTAATTACTTTGTGCAAACAGTTTCATTGAGAGTAGCTTTATCAACAACACACATTCAATTCATTACTAGTTTGTTGTTTCAAATTAATTCATTCAATACGCCGTGGTTTCAGGTGAAACTGTGTACTCATTTCTGTTTCCCTACCAATAAGTTTCTCTAGGGATAGTTTGGTATTTCTGAAATTGACATTAGTGTGAGCAGATTGGGTCATTATTTCGAAAATCTCTCTCTATTCACGTGTTTGTCTTTGAAATTGTACTCTATTTACCAGTATTGTTTTAGCGCTCTGTTTGACTTTTAATAATTAGGGATGTAACGAATAGTGATTTGGCCGAATATTCAGCCGAATAGCAAATTTTTAAAAACATTTCACTTTTGATTTTAAATGAAATATTTTTAATATTTGTATATTTAAAAAAAAAATGTTTATATTTTTATGTATATTTGTAATATTTTAAGTACCTTAATTCCGATAATAAGAAATGAAAAACCCTCATCATTTTGGGATTTCTTCAAAGAAATAAAAGGGCCACGATTGCAGAACATGACAATGACAATCACTGAAGAAAATTGAATGGATAAATTAAAATTACTGGAAGTAAAGTCCTATTTTGGTAAAGAACTGCTAATAGGTAGGATGAAGTGTCCATTTAATTGGTAGAAAAGAGGGCAGAAAAATTTCCAAGGTTTGCAAATTTAGCAAGAAAATGTCTTTCAGCACTTCCAAGCATTATATTGTTACAAAGCTATAAAGTCGTTTCCCTGAGATGCTAATCTTGGCGACAAAGCGAATTTTCTAGAAGGACCTCGAACTTTCAACCTATTTCTACCGGCTTCATGAACTTTCTGGAGATTACGTCACTTCCTACGTAATGAAGTCACTTCCTGTTGAAAAAGTATAAAACCAAGTTCTCAAGCCAAGAAGAGTTAGTTGGAATTTGATCAGCAAGCAAGCTGGTGAACTGATAAGAAACCTTTGACCGCTGTGTTGAGATTTATTGATAATCTCTGTTGTGAATTTTTACGAGTGCTGTTTTAATACTTTTGCTACGTTTCTTTTCTTAGAATATTTGTAACATAAAGAGCTTTATTATTTTTTTTAATCCTGGTTATTGGACTGCATTCACGTACACCCACAAGACAATTTCCTTACAATATAGTGCCCATCTATTTTCTGAAGTTGGTAATGTATATTAAACCATATGGAAGAGATTTCTATAAATAATATGCAACATTATTAAATGCACTTATGTACTATGAAATTTAAAATTGGATAAATATTAGATTTTTTTTTATAATAAATGTACCGGAATGTAATTCTGCATTATTCTTCTTAAATATATTTAACACAACATTTTTCAAAGACATTTTATACTGAATTTATTTTGAGGAATATCTGTGTAGCATTCGGCCAGACCAAATATTCTGGAATGGCCAAATAGGCCTAATACTGACTATTCGTTACTGGTAATCGCTGGTTGGTATTATATGTGTATGAAACCAAACGAAACAGACTTCCTTCTGGAAAATTATCGTTCTTGCATGATAATTTCAGGCTTTACATTGATAAATTATACGTATGTAGCGTAATTAAATATACCTCTGCACCATACAACTGATATGTAATTCTGCAAAACTCTTCGTTAAATGTGAATTTAAAAGCACATCTAAAAAAATTATTATCCTGAATATATTCGTTACATCTCTAATAATAATTAGAATAGATAGGTAATAATCAAAGTTCTAATTTATCTCTATCAAAGCTCTATTTATGCAATCAATCGAACACAAATGTAATGGAACAAATATGGTTAATAAAAGGAGGCGATTCTATGGAAAAATGTTATTGATTTTATTTACATAAAGACATTAAATATAAACTAGATAAAAGTAGATCCCAGGGATGGATTAAAAAAAATATTGTTAGTTACCATCTATTAAGTTCGCATAACATATACTTATTCACATTGAAGTCCAGATTATTACACTTCAACCGTCGAGGCGACGATTGTCACTCATACAAATACACGACAAACAATCCAGCTTTTAAATCAGTCCGCTCAATTACTCATTCGCATTGTAAATCAACTTACTGCACTTTATCCTTCGAGGTGATGATTTGCCAGCTACCTGAATGGTTATTTTCCTATGAATCGGTCTGTCTTGTTATTTTCTGTTAGTCCTTTTTATGACAACAGTTCTTTCTTTCCCCCATTACCCTCTGTTCGTTCCACCAATCATAGCGATGCATGTCCCTGATTGGTTAAGTAGAAAGTGTCACTTGAATTTTCTGGTAAAACTCGACTGTTCTTGAAAGGGGCGGGGGGCAATTAATTGCTTTGGAAAGTTCGTGAATAGCGCCGTCTATCCAGTATAGTGCGAGTTTCGGCAAACTCTGGAGCACTTTTTTACTTTCTCGTATACGAAGTATACAAAGAGAAAGTTTTGTAATCGTCAAAGAATCGAACTCTCAATTTTGGCAAATCTCCACGTGTTAGATCTCCCCGAGTCCGAAAAATACAATTTTGGAATTATGTCTGTCTGTGAACACTATAACTCGAAAACTATTAAAGCTACAGGAATAAAATTTGGTATGTGGTCTTTACACTTAATTTGTAGGTTTCTATCAAATTTTGGACAAAAATCCGCCCACTGGAAGTCTTCCTGTCTGTTCGTGTTCACGTGAACGCGATAACTCACAAACTTAAGTAGCTAAATGGATAAAATTTGGTACACATTTTTATCATCAGGAACGTAGGTTTGTATCAAATTTTGGACCAAATAAGTCAAAAGGCTGACTGTCTGTATAATCGCATACTTTTGAGCGCAATAACTTCTTTAAAAAATTACTTTGATAAATGGAATTTGGTATGCGGCCTTCTTACCTTAACGGTAGATTTGTGTCCAAGTTTTGTGTCAATCGATTAAAAAAGAGGCGTTCAAATTGAAAATTTCGTTTTCTTTATCTACACCCAGCCCTATTGTTAATCACGCCGGCTTCTACTTCCATTTCCGCGTTGGACGACCTTCGGAAATCGTGGTATGACGTTTCGCTTATTTTTTTTTTCTCCACTGCGTTAGGGGTTCTTGTTCGTTTCACTGCCTTTTAGCTTATTTTTTTCTCTACATGTGTTAGGGGTATACGAGAAAGTTTAGGGGAGACCACTCCCGGTGGTTTCTTCTTTTATCCAAATGAGCTTGAAAATTCAAAATACATACATACTGGCTTTCTTTGATTTAGAAAACACCCTTTTTGCGACACTGGCTTCATATAACGTAGCTTTTTAACTTCGCATCTACGTAAATATTCTGCTTCATTATATTTTTACGAGTCAGTGCTGTAACTGTTGTTTTGCATTAGCAGTCAGTGATCGAATATCAGCTGTGAGAAAATAAGGTTTTCTAATTAATTTGAAATTTTTAATGGATATAATAACTCCGAGGTGGAAAGCAATTTTATGAAACGTCCGATTGATATCTTAATGTGTTTTGTGTTGATAAATAAGTTTTATAAAAATAAGAAATTTAAAATTTAGCTAACCCTTTAACTCCATAATTTTATATCCACTGTTTCAGTAATTAAGTATAATTGTTATTATTGACAAAATTATTAATATTGATATAAATGAAGATATATTTCCATGTTTCAAAATGAATTATTAATCCTTAAACTATACACTGAACTTTGTGTATAACTGAATCCATATTATAGACCATCTATGATAGCAATTAGATAGATGAATTCCCTATCGCTCGAGTTTCCCCCAAACTAGTTAACGCTTGATCTTCAAATGAATTTAAATCACTCAAAGGGAAACCTTCGGCGAAATTATGACCCCGAAATCCAGGGGTGTAATTTGCGTATGAAGAGTCTCTGTTGGATTTACGCCCAGCTTTTTAATTGGCCAGGAGGTTATTACAGCGGTGGAGACCAATAAGCGGCCATTCCGTTCAACCTGTCACTAACAGGGAAGCATTTAAATTAACAGCCAGTGTGGATTATTCCCTGCGTTCGGATAAATTAACATCGTTAATAACAGACCGGCCATAACAGGTTAATCGGGCTGACTTCGTGCCGCTTTTATCTTGTTTTAAAATGGCTTTAAAACATCAATTTGTTTCCGATGTTACCTTGCGTGTTCCCCCCACCCCCCAGGTTATTGCCTTTGTTATTGTGTAGAGGGATCGTTAGGATTCATATCTCCAGGCTGCAACTCGACTCTTGCCCATTTCTTATCGCTTAGCTTTATGCGTTCTACTTTAAGACCAATAAATTTCTTAATTATGCAATAAAATGGATTTCATCCTTTGCAGAAGGTGAAGTCAGTTTGTATAGTTAATAGCGTCTCTCACAGAATCGGGTTTTATATAGGTTCGTAGCATGAATTTCTTTACATTTTTCTATAGTTACTAATGATGATATTCAGCAATGCTCACTACTGTTTGTTCTTAGCACGACATGGCTTCTCTTTGTGACAGCAAAGAATGGGAAATTTAGTTTTGAGAATTGACTTTTTACATTAACAAATTCTTGAACATTATTGGATGCAGTTTTTAAAAACTCTTTTTGTGAGTAATTCTCTCTGTTGTTGGAAAAACTGGAGCATAGTATGTTGTTTGGACATTATTCAAGTAGTTGAAATTCACAGTATGATCTTGTCAGACTGGTTTTAACTTCAAGAAAAGCAGCATTGTTACTTAAGCTTAAATGCATATCCTTGTATGTTTAATTCAGTCCTCCACTCCCAAAAAATGTAATCGCAGAACTACGAGCAAAATAATCGTATCTTACACGTGGAAATTTTGAAGCGTGAGGCAATCTCGAGTTCAAATTATTGCTTTCTGAAATGTGCATTTGCATGGTAAAAAAAAGTTAATACTACCAGAAGTGTTGCGAAAAAATATAATAAAAATTTTGATAATGATCTGGCTATCATTATTTCTGTTGACGTGAATTTGCATGGGATTTTTAGTACTTGTGTATCGATTTAAAGTTAGAGTTAATCCAACTAAGAACACCAATTCAGGGTTGCCAGATCAAAATAGCAAAATAAGGCCAAACCGCCTTTAAAATAAGGCCAAATTTGAAAATAGATAATTGCACTAATTTTCCCCTTATTTGTTATAAGAAAATGACTATCCTTCATTACAAGGAATCCCACTAGATTGACATATGTATAATACTCTTTTATTAACCTGAAATTTAAAGAATTTTTTTAAAAACATTCTACATACACGGCTTTGCAAGAAAAAGGAAGGAAGAAATTCTTTTCTTGCCGGTGCAGAATGAAATGTTCGAGCGAAATATATCAACTCGTTAATAACAATGTTCTATATTATTTTTCAATGTGATTATAATAAAATATCTGTAATGTGATGCCCTCTCTCTCTCAACTTATAATAATATTAATATTTCACGCTTTTCTGTTGAAGTTTTCGTAAAAGAATTCGACCATGAAAAGAAACAAATAAAAACAGAAAAAATTGTTCTTATATGCTGTACAGAGACAAGCATAGCTTCTTCTGGAGGCATTCTGACTAAAACAGTTTGAAGAAAGGGGACAGAAACCTTTCTTATCCTGAACTATTTCGTTCGATAGCTCACTATAGGCCATTTGAAAAGTGTCATACCAAAAGTTTATTGAAAAAATAGTACAATTATATATTAAGAATCGTTCTAAAAGTCATAAGCAAAAATAAAGCCAATAAAAGGCCAAAAGGGAATTTTAAGGCCAATATGGCAACCCTGAACACCATGGCCAGAATGTTTCCTTGATTTAAAAAAAATAATAATAACTGGTATTTATAAAAACGGAGAGATTTTGTTTTAATACAGGCAAAATTCACTGCAGTGCTGCAAACTGATAAAGTTTCTCCATGTCACTTTATTTGAATTGAAAAATGCTTCAAAGAATCGTTTCCTTAATCTCATTGCGTTGCGATTGCTTTCTTATGTAACGATTCTTATTTTAGTCCAAATATATTGCTTCGGGGAAAGGATACGAAGAAAATATTTCTTGCTGATATATTTTATATAGGGGTATAATTGTATGATAGACGTAATTACATTAGTATTTACTGCGACGAAAGACTTTTCATGTAGCCTGTATTAAATTAATACATAGTAGACGCGTTCCGATTCACTTACTAAAAGGCTTTGTTGTATTTAAAAAATTCAGCACTTTTAACCCTGCGATAATCCTTCGCCTTTATTTAAAAGCTAAGCAGTGATGACGCATGGAAAGTTAATGATTTGCATATTCTTTTCATCCTTTCCACCGACCGCTTTATTCTCTAATCCTATTTTGGACAGGATATATCAAATGTGAAAAATAACTGGATGATTCAATCAGTGGTCTTAAATTGACGCCGTGCGAGTAATCCAGGAAAAGGGATCATGAAAGATCTAAAATGGAGACGTTTTCCTTTATATGGTGGCCGCCGTATTTAAGAAATATGTTCCCGAAGTTTGGAGGATTTACCAGAAAAAATGGCTATCTCTGGAGTGAAATGAAATTAGACGAGATCAAAAGTTGAAATTTATTGAGTTACCGGGAATTGATTTTGGATGTGAAAAGCCTTTTTTGTGAGTGTCTGGTTGAGATATCGTTGGCATTTTTTATTTTTATTTCCGAAACAGTTTTCTTTGTTATATCGAATCTAGTGTTAAAGGGTATGTTTATGGTTTTTAATACGTGGTTGTTTCATTGTTGTTAAATTAAATCTGTACTGATTAGCTAAAGGATTTTTGTTGCCATTCATTGTATTTCAACATTTTATAAAAAATTTTATTCATTAAATAACTTGAGTTCTCGTATCATACTACCCAAAATTTACTTTTGAAATGTATTTGTAGCTGCTGTTTTTTGTATAGTCATCAGTGGCGGCTCGTTCATAAAAGTTGCAGTCCCCCCTGAAATTATTTTAAAAGGTTGTATTTTTGTTTTTATTCTAATTGGCTTACTTTTCCACTTTGAGAATTCTGTGATCAGCGGAAATGGCAAAAAATAATAAAAATTGTAAAAGGAAGACGGAAAATCAATCAAGAATTAAGAGAGACAGACCAAAGCTGCAGAAAGTTTCGCCCCTCCTCAGGATCCGAAAAATAACGCAATGATCAATGCGAAGCGGGAGAAAAAGCAACCCTTTCTCTGCTTAAAATTGCATTTATTTGAGCTGCATTTTTCCCAGCTCACGATTGGCGCGACTTCCTCATTTGGCCTTTTTAGTTTTTTCTCAGTAAAGTAGTTTTCTAAATACAATTCTGGAAGAGTTGTTATTTTTTGCTTCTTTGTTTTTTCGGGTGCTGATTACGAATCTGAGGTTTGCCACCAATAATTTTTGGTGGAATTTTAGTTATATCCAAAAAACATGAAAAAAAAAATTCCCAGTTTTATTGCTTGCAACTCAAAAACTATCAATTTTTAGTATATCATCATTATATACCAAAATAATCAGCACAAAATTAACTACAACTTAGGTCTATAACTGTTGCCAGCACTGCTTGTTTCTGAACTGACGAGCCGCCACTGATAGTCATGTTATCTTGATGACAATGGTTTATTTACCTGGTGCATCTTTTAAAATTATTACTGTTTATATTGGATTAGGATTTGTGATTCGCAACCTGTTTCAGAATAATGTATATGGCACAGGTGAATGGATGATATTAGATTAAATGAAGACATTTCTGTTTTTAACTTGATACTAGTGATACATGTTTGTGTGCATGAATTCAAAATTATATAAATAACGGATAATAGATAGATTGAAAGATTAAATAAGAACTATAGATTAAAAGAATATTGTGACTATTGGGTGTGCAAATATAAACCAATTGTTTTTCTAAGTTTTGTACGAGAACCGTTTTTTAAGTAAGTGCCGTTTTGAAATTAAAAATACAAAAGTGTACTTTTTTATCAATTATATTTTTTACATGGAAACCTGTATTTTAATCTGCTTTTCAACATAATTTCCACCAATGCTAATGCATTTGTCGTATCATACAACCAGCTTTTGAATTCCATCCTGACAGAAATCTGCCGCCTGCCCACAGTGAGCACAACTTACGACAATTTAAGTGTTCTGCCACAATTCCATAAAGAACACTTCTTGAAACTTGAGGAAAATCAATGCATAAAGATGAAATCGTAAAACGTCTGTTCTCGCAAACTTTCCATCAACTTTCTGCACCAAGTCTTCAGTAATGACAGAAGGTCGCCCGCTTGTTTCCTCACCATGCGCATTCGTGCGGCCATCTTTAAATGCTCTAACCCATTTTCTTACCATTCCTTCGCTCATAATGTTTCCTTCATACACTTCACTGATCTGCCGAAGAATTTCAACTGCTTTCACAACTTAGAGCGTATTTCACAGACGGCGGGTTTTTCAATTGATTGAGGCATTTTAAACACTCACAGATTTAAATACGGTCGAATTCTTCCGTAATGGTGTCTGTTACTAGTCAACAGATGCGAATACTCAACGCGCATGCGCGGAACGTCAGCTAACTAAAAATTGTACTTAGTCAAACCTTTCCCATTATAAATTTTCAAAAATGGAAAATAATAATTGTAATTTTTTTTCCTCATAGAAAGAACTACACATTCAAGACAAATATATTTGTTTCAATACATACAAACGAATAAGATTGAAAGGTTTAAAAACATATACTGTTTGTGAGAAAGAACTATGGGACAGTTTACACGTCTGTTTCTGACAAACTTATTTTCTATGTACAGTTATACATGTACTACTGTACGTTCTTTTTAACATCTATCCTCGGTTCACTCTAACCGATTTGCTCGGATATATTACATTTTGTTAGACACGAGAATAGGTTTCGCTTTCCTCCGAAAAGAGGAGGATTGCATCAGAAAGGAGATAACTTCTTCGATATGTAGCTCGGATGTCAAACTTTCCAACACTATCTGGAACTGAAATATGAGATTATATCCGGACGGGGCCGAAGAAAAGAAGTCATTCGCAGATGAATGTATGAGTTGATGCATGTGTCTGAATTTTTTCCCACTCCTCCCTGAGATCGATCGGTGGTCATAAATAGTACAGTTTGCAGAAAAAGGGTTTGGAAGCCGATGCCTGCTGACAAGGCATGCAAAGGGTGGAGACTTTGAAATGCTGGCGCAGGCAGAGAAAAAAGTGATAGAAAGGGGTTGGAAAATTGAGACTGCGTAGATTTTTTTTATTTCCTGTTATGAAATGTTCTGATTTTGAGAAAGGTGCCAGATCCTGCATGGGCCAACCGGCTGTTGATGGAATCTACTCGTATTTCAGTGTTCAAATCGTGTTTTATTAGGTCCCAGTGCAGTCTATTGTTCAAGGTTTTATTTGGAATAATTTTTCATCGTTTTTTCGCCCTCTTTCAAACTGGAATTTTTCTGACAACGGAATTGATTTGGATGCGAAAAGTTTGTACTTAAGAAATCCCACCTGGCTTCAAAGTTTTAAAATGCAGATAACATAGGCTTCTAGTATTAACGCATTTTTTCGGACCTAGCCACAGTTTCATAGCCGCAGCTTGCGTATATATATTTGAAATCTCCATTTCAAGACTTTTCCAACGATATGAGTCTTGCTTCTGTCCATATTAGAAGTAAGTTAAAAATTATCTCAAAATGGTGTTTTTGAAACTGCGTGTACCTTTTTCTCAAAATCTGCTTTATATATGATCTTGAAATTTTTACCATCTATTCTATACATATAAATGCATATACTGATGGGAATTTTTTTTCTCATATTTTAAATATATAATTCTTAATAGTGCTGATCTCGTGTTAGAAAACGGCATTTTTTGAAAAATTCATAGTGACATTTCAGTTAAAATTATTTGAAAAAAACCAAGCCATATTTATGTAAGAATTTTCCTCAGTATAGAGATAAATGTCTACTTAAACTGTATAAAAAACTTAATCTATAATATACATAATAGATTCTGAGAAAAGGTACATAGAAAATGGCCAATTTAACATTGGCGGTATAGGAGTACCGCCTCCCCTTAAAAGAATGGCCTTTTAGAAGTTGCATTGGGCGCATAAACCTCAAAATAAAAAATAAATCCCAGGCTAAAAAAATTTTATTAATAACGTAATTCGTCGTTTGACGACCTCGATCTCTGCAGATAAGTTTCGAAATCGTGCGTCCACCACCGCATGTCGGCAATTTACCGACAAAAAGCGAAAAATACGAACAGATTAATTATTTATTGTTTATGAAGAGAATGACTTTGCCAGGGCCGCTGTTGTTCAAAGTTCTGACCGCATCTTCCCCCTTTAGCTATGCCACTGCCTAGTCGCTAACTTAACTCTTCCACTCAGTGGCGAATCCAGGATTCGGGTCGGGGGGGGGGGCGGAGGTCATAAAAACTTTGTATCGTCCTGACGAATATCAAACCTCATGGCTCATGTAAACCAAAACACTTTTAACTTTACAGAGCTTTCTCTTTTCTTTGACCGTAAAAATCATAAAGAAAACTACATTACTTTCGATAATTTAATAAAAAAAAATACAATGAAAAAACAAGCCAAAAAAATTTTTTCGACTGCGTCAACGCTACAATTACAAGTGCAATGACTAGAAAAGTAAGAAAATTTTCGAACCTGTCAAGCCAGAAAGCAATGTTGTCACATTATTATTATTTCTTAAAAAAAAAAAAAAAAGGGAATAAGAACAAACAGTTGCAGTGATTTTAAATAAAATCAAGAATTCTGCCAGCTCTGTGGGGCTGCAGCCCGACCGCCCCCCCCCCCCTCGGATTCGCCACTGCTTCCACTACATTATGCTAAAAGGTGACTAGAATTCGCTTGTATCTAAACGTCAAAGCAAAAGGTTGAACTATCATTCCATTACTTTCGACTGCATCAAGAGTTGGAAATGTTGGGATTTGTTCATTTTAGTTTTGATTTGCTCCTGAAGGTTTTTGTAACACGAGGAGATCAGAAAAAATTGAGCTGGAACGTGTTTCTAACAATTGTCAAGTTTAATTTAGATTAAGTTTCGCAAGGTTTGGCCATCATTGCTTTAACAGTTCGAGAATTTTTACAAATTTGATAAGCTTAATGCTTGAATATTCAGTTTTAAAAATGTAAGTAATTGAAGAGACATGGGTTTTTTGTACATTTTATTGCATTTGCCAAGTTGTAACTTTTTTCTACTCGCGACTCTGGTTTCGCATTGGCAAATTTCCTGCATTATGTTATTTATCAATTTAATTATAAGCCTTGAGTTATTCAATCTTGTCTGTTTTTTAATGATGATACATCATTTTTTACGACAACTAGAAAACTGTTGCAGTTAATCAAGTTTGTTATTCAGTGAGAAATTTCAATATTTTAGGAATCTTTCCTTTTTCTGTTTCTACTGGTTGCTGTAGTAACCTTTCAGAAATTAAACAAAACAGTGGAGGATCATTAGGAAATGAGTTCAGGGAGAAAAAAGTTTGTTAGACATCGTCATCAGTAACACCCAAAATGCGTTTTTATTGAAAAATGATGACTCCCCTGTGCACTGTGAATATACATTTATATACTGACGAAGAAAAATCGAAAATTCAATATATTCCACCAGGTCGATTTTAGCAGTACTATTTCGTTCGTAGAACACGAAGGACAAAACTTTTAGAGAAAAGAGGGAAAAAAAATCAATGCCGTTGCCAGTTGAAACAAACTTAACTTATTGATTGTTAGAAGAGAAAATAGAATCAGTGTTTTTATCCAAATTGTAATTAAGTTCCTGACTGAAAAACAGATTTCCTGAAGTTCTACTTTTAAAAAAAGAGAGAGAAATCCTTCATCCTGTCTGCCATTCATGGAAATACAGAATAATGTATTCCATTTAATTCTCTGCGAGAAAAGGGGGGAAAAAATGGCGGACTGAGGGAATAATTTTTTTCCAGTTAGCAGTTCGAAGGAAAATCACATTTTTCTTCTAACGGTAGCTTTTCAAATCATTTTAATTAAAAAACGAAATGCAATTATATAATTGATATTTTATCTTCTAAAATACTGGGCTTCATTTTTTTTTAAATTTAAAGGATTGTTTATTTCAATTTATTTCTTATTGGCTGTCTTCTTTTAGTTTTCCTTGGTTAGTTTCTTTTGTTTATAGCAAATTGGCCTGAAATGCAATACTAATAACATTTTTAATGCTTGCAATCTTGCCTAACTTATTTTTTCAAAGGTTACAGAATTCTTTAGATTACAACTGTCTGCTAAGAATCTTTGAAAGTAGCAGTGACAATAATAAAAAATTTATCGAAATCCAGAGAAAATTTCTGTTAGCGAATTCGCTGTATTTTCATTCACTTGATTGCTTGCGAAACAAATTTTGTGAATAAATATCATATAGATATAGGATTCTGTATGAAATAGGAAATATTGGGTTCTGCATGAACAACTTTTTATGTTTCTGATGCTTCTTTTTTTCTGTTTTGGTACTCGGATTTACGGTAAACAGAGTTTCAGACTGTTGAATTTTATAAGCATTTGATTTTATATTTATTCAGGAACGTAAATATGAATGTGTCATTTGCTTACTTGAACATACTTTACATATGTAACCTGTTTTATGTAAGGAATGTATTGAATATATTTAAAGCAAAGGGGATATCCTCATACTAAATTCGTGCGAGTTTATTCCTTAAATATCGTTTTTAGTTTTTCGAGATATATAAATTTTTTAATCTTATTTTTTTTTCAAGTATTTTAACGAGTGAATTTTAAATATGTGAAAAATTTGTCGAGTTTTATTTTCCATTCTGATTCTTTTAAAATGAATTGAATGTAATGAAACCTTTAACAGAAAGAAAAAAACTTTCGAAAAATTAAAAATTACCTTTTCCCTATTTTTTTCTTACTTCTACCACTTCTTAAAGATTCTAGTTCTCCACTGACTTCCGTTTTTCTATTTAAGGTAAACAGAAGAAGAGCTTTAAATCAAATACATGTCTTTTTATACGCGTGGCAATTGAAAATGGCTTTTAAGTCCTCGTTCTCCAAATGCGATATCCTTGTAGATAAAAGTATGGATAAAAATCTCTAACTTTTTTGTACCTTTTCTTTTGTCCACGATGTCACTCAACCAGTGTTATCACATACACACACAACTGCATTTCAACAAGAGGTTTTTTTTCTTTCTTCCCACTTTTAAAGCGTGTGCTTCTGTATTCTTATTTTCTGAAAAATCTTTTTCCCATTTTGTATTTTACCCTTCATTTGGAAATCCTTAAAGGATTTGTTTCCTCTCTGCTTTCTGTTCGAAATTCCAGCTCCTGTTTTTCTCCCGAACATTATGGTCCAAGTGGGCGACGAAAAGTTCTGTGATGACGGACTGGGAAATAAAATAAAAAGGAAAATCGACCGAATTGGCGAAGAAGGAAATGAGAAGTAACTTTTTTACCATTTCTTCTCCTTCTTTTGTTCCTTTTTTCCCGCCATTTTTGCTACAGCTATCGCCATTTTTGGAGCCCCATTGTAATGTTTGATTCAAGCATTCTTTTCTTTATGACCGATCAATACGTGGAAGAGTATTACTGGTTATTATTATTGAACCATTTTTTCCCTTCTCTTCTCATGATCGAAGTTTTTGTCACCAGAGAAAAGGTAGCTGGTAATTTTCTCCTTCTCCTGTCCTTAGTAATGAGCAAGGAACTTTCAGCAGGGAATGGAATGTGATGCATACAGTCGAATTGAGGATGGGAGCAATAGCGTTTATTGGAAAGAATGGCGCAGTGAAGGCTTGGCATTCTTTTTATCATTCATGCAATGATCTTTGATGTCGTAGCTGCTAAACGTTGTTCGAATTCAAACGGGGTCTAAGATTACAGTAAATGGCTACCATCGTCGCAGTTGAAAGAAAAACGGAAATCTATTGCCTTCGTTGAGCTTGCTGTCTCAAATTCGGTCTTTGAATTTGAGTCAATTAATTTTCAGATTAATTTGTCTCTATGGCGTAGGTATTGATTTATATGCAGCATTTGAAATCTTGACAAGCACCTTGACTTGCATTGATATTTCTAAATGCACCTAATCCTGAAAGCAAGCTCCATTTTTAATGCATCGCTCAGTGTGTATATGTGATCACTTCTAAAGATGATATTCATAGAAATTTCATTTTGTAACGATAAAAGTTTGATTAAATCGATTAAACGACGATATCTTGTAATGTCAACGATGCTGCATGATCATTTCGATGAGTTCTGTGAGTGTTAAAACCTTCCCTTCCGCAATCTTAACTGCTAGTCTCCTTTGGATCAATGAATCTTTGTGACACTGAATCTCTACATTTAAAGCGCTTTCATTTGCCTTTTTAATTTGGGCAGAATCGCTTTATTTGATTATGGAAGTGACGATCTCTACGACAATCAGTTGTGATCCTATTGATGAAGAACGTTCCTTTGTTATGAGTTATCAGGGCATGGAGAAAATAGACGACTGGTCTCGAATTGGAAGAAATGCTAATTACGAACGCAAATCTGCATTCTGTAAAAGTTCAGCGACTACATTAAACTTACTGGTTCATGTGATTAAAAAGGAATTCCTCGCAATGTTAAAGAGTTCTTCTGGGGTACTACTCGTAATCGAAAAGTTAATGATTATAACTTGTTTTAATGAAAGCACTGACCCCATGTTTTAGATAACCCATAATCATGGGAGTTCTATTCGAATTGATTATATATGCGCTTTGTAAAAGTAATTTAATTGCAGTCTTTTGATATTGGGTTCTTTTTAAAAGCATAAACTTATAACTAGGACAGTGAAGAATAACAGTCGGATTTTTCAGGAAACAACATAAACTTTTTTTCTGTATTTTTAAAATATTCCGGTTGAGTTCAACCAGTTTCCTTACAGCATTTAATTTCGAAACCGAACTAGAATTATTTTATTTCTTGTGTACAGTCATTTAGTTTTCAGTATTCATTACATGCATATAAAAATATTTACTTAAAATTAAAGTGAAGCTTCTTTCGTGCTTGGAATTCAGTGTATTAAAGCAAAGCAATCATTGTTAAACCTCCATCTAAAAGCTAGCAGAAAATTATTAATCCTACGAACAGTGCTTTTATTTTCTTTATTAACCGCTTAGGGACATAACCCGAGTTAACTCGTCCTAAATACCGTAGGTTGTACAAAATAAGTTGGTCCTTAAGCGGTTAAAATTTACAAATGAATCAAACTAATACTTGTTTCCCCATCCTGTCATTTTTCACTTCTACAACTCCCCGCTAAACCTAACGAATTTTCCTAACAACCTCCAACAAATACTGAACCAGATGACTGGGTAACAATATTCTGTAATAATAACATTGTCTTCATAACAGTATCTCTTATCTCTGTCGCGAGAAGGAATGATGTCATATGCAATTTCCAGCATTGCCTCTTACGAGTCCCGATTTCTTTGGTGTCCGCCAAGAGTTTGTGAATGATCATAAAACATGATTAATGGCTCTTAGTGATGGGTTGCCGTCGAAACGAAGACAAATAGCTTCGTTATCGTTCTCTTTAGTGGGAGCATACTTCCTTTTATTAGTAAAGGTACGAGTCAAAATCGGACTTTTTCTGCCCTCTCCCTATGCCGAGTTCAGAGAGACATTTGCTGATTCTGGCGGCTTCTGCCACAAGTGTTCACAAGATCTTCTCCAAAATAAACATATCATAATGAAGAAATGGAGTAGTAAAATGGTTTGTAAACTTCAATTAGTACATGAAATTAATGGAATGAATGTTTAGTGTATTTATTTATTATTTTGTTCAGCCGTCTTTTTACAAGAACTTTGTCATCAGAATCATAATACAGATTGAAAAAGATGTGCACACAAACGCTAAAAATGAATTCTTATCCATCCCCATGGAATTTGGAAGTGGAAAGTGATGGGACAAATAATGTATCATATGTCAAAGCTTTAGTACCAGTTAATTGATTTATAAGAAAATATCTCCACATCAGATTATATGGCAAATCTTTCAGCAGAAATTATTGGAAAAAAATGGACATGAAAAGGTCTGATAGAGGACTGAATAAATACGCTTAGATTCGATATAATTTGCTGCATACATATAATTTTCATCATAAAGAGTGAAAGTATTTATACGGTAATTAAAATTTTGAAGAGATTACTCCAAAAAGATAATTTTCAAAAGAATGTTGTGAAATTACTAAATTTTCATTACTTAATGTTTGAAACATAACAGCACGTGTTTTTTGAGTTGCATTTCTTAAATAGGCTCTGCCAAGTCTAACCATACCGTTACGAACATGGAAGTCGCTTGCTAGCAATGTTAGTCTTATGGTTGGGAAGAGAGTTTTACAGGGGTAGGTATGGAATGACCGTCAGCAGCGAGGCCTGGACCCCCCTGCCCTTGGCGATCATTTTGGTGACGAAGTGTGGGACCTCAAAAATGCTGGAATTTTCTCGATATCTCTATTAGGGACAGAGATTGAGATTTTTCCAGACTCCATGTGACGTCACGGCTTTTCTTAACGCTTAACTACCTTCAATAATACCACAAAAAATCCAAAAATAAATTGGAGCTGCGTATTTGACGTGCATCACGTGAGCATGAATCGACTTCATTAAAAACGAACGTATGAATAAGTGGAAATAAAATTACGTCTGGAGTTGCACGTTTTTTATGTGAATGTAATAATTCAACACTCCAAAATGAAATTAATTCAGCGTTTAATTATTTCATCATCAAATAAAAGATAACTTTTTAGAAAGCCTCCAAGTTTCATATTGCAATTTATCAGAACATTATTTTCCCTCCCTAAAATACCCTTTTATCATTTGGGCGCGCATATGAACAGAAAAGGAATGCAAGTTTGTTAGGCCAAAAATATACGATATTTGGTGATATTAAGTTTAACACATCTTTTATACGAGAAGGAACAGTGTATTTTGCTTACAGTTTGCACATTATATATCTTTCGAATACCGAGTGTAAAGAATATTGTATAAATATGTATCTAGAGAAAACTTACTCTTGTGGATTTGTGTATTCATTAATGCGGGAGGAACATAATACATTAGAATAAAGCTTTATTTTGGATTGTTGCCCATCGCCTATCAGTTTACATTACTTAACCTTTAATTTGATATAAAAGAATTAATACTCATAATACTTTATATGAATCGTATGAGCTTGGTTTCCGTGCCTTTTTATGATTTTTTAATGCTTCCTCTATGCTGTCCAAACGAAAGTTTAACTAAGTGCAGTATTAAATTACGAGCATATGTACTTTTTAACTATGACAGGAAACAACATGGAACTGTTGTATAAAATTTTAACTGTTTCCTTCTCATTATTACAATCGAAAATACTAATTTTAATTATCAAAAATATCATGACACTCAGGCTAGTTTGTATTTTTGAAAAATTTAAGATTATTTAAAAAGCCCATTTACGGAACTATGGAGAGTTGGGCATAATTCTAAATTCTAGTGAATTACATGCCCAAGTTTTCCGGGGGTAAAAAAAATACTTTCGTTATGCAATTCGTCATTGAATATACGTCTAGCTGTAATTGGCTGTGTTCACGTCTAATCAGATATACTGGGTAGCAGTGTCAAACAGAAATGCATGCATATGCACCATCTTTTATTTTTAATCGCATGTTTATTATAACTGTGTTCCATGTTTACGTAGATGCAGTCTTTATACCAATGTATTTCTGAATGTCAAACCATTCATTATCAGAGCAAGAAACTTACTTGTGTTGTATTTTGTCCATCAGGAAGTCTTAATATATTCGTACACTAGCCGCATTCGGCGACCAACTTAATCGCCGGAAATAAAATTTCGACTGAATCTCTTATGCATAATTTTATATTCATGGTTCCCTTAACAAAGTTGTTTTAAACTTCAAATTGCTATAGACATTTAATCCGCGTTCTTTTCTTAGTCTTGCACTTGTTCTGTTCCTTGTCTACATTAACGTAAAATACGCATTTGCTTTCAACATTAAATTGGCGCGGCAAATTTTATGTCTAGCAGCATGCTTATTGACATAAAACACGCTGATAAAGAGAATTAATACATAGCAACGATAATCTTTTAGTTTACTGGATTATTTCATTATATACTCACTATCTAGATAACCTCCTTTACAGAGTTCACAGAAAAATTGATCAAATAAAAGAAGGTAAAATCCAGTTAGATGTTTTCTTAGCTTTCAACAATAAAAGAGAAGCACGCTGTTAAATAATTGTTTAAACGTTGAAAAAGGTTTGAAATGCATTTCAACAATGAAAAGTATTGCTGTAAATTATGTCAAAAAATGTTTTTGAAAATTAGAGAAAACATTGTACGGCAACTTAACTGATATAATTGAAAAGATAATTTTTTTCACTTTCAGATGGCGTAAAAATGATTTTAGTGCTGTAATAATTACGAAAGTTATTAAGGAAAAACGCCAAAAGTCCTGTAGAACGCCAACACGCGCGCGCATTTTCCTTTATTGTTAGTAGAGATGAATTGTGCTAAATTGATTTTGAACTTTTTCTTCAATGTTTCAAAGTAATCATTCACATATTTGGCGCAGCTAATAAAATAAATCTCGAATTCTTAATTTCATATGTGAAGTTATGGTTGTTTTTGTTAAGATCGTAAAGGAGTAGGTTTCATTTTTTAGCCTTTTTATGTACTGTCGTTTATAGCCTTTCGAAAAAAAGTGTCAAAAAGGCGGCCGTTGAAACATTAAACTGAATGCACTTGCTTTCCCAACATTTTATGTTTGTGGGAAGATGTGGCAAAACGGCCACAGTCAATTCAGCATCTCTTGTAGTTACGATAAGAGAATCCGAAGTGCCTTAAACTTTCTCGGCTCGGGAAAATCTCCTTTGGAGAATTCTATGGTGCTTGACATTTTTTTCTCCCCTGGCAATCCCTTCAGGGAACTTTCCAACCTTATTGCTTCTTCTCGTATCCTTCAGTTACGTTGTTATGCTTATGTTAAAAACATCGTAAACAAGACTTTTCTTTGTGTTCTTTTTCAGCCTAAAGTGTTGCGGCTATTCTGGAAATGTTCGGGCTGCTTTTTTAAAAAATTTGGTCTTCTGTCGAGAAAAGTGAATTTCTCGTAAAATACCTCTTGTCATTATTGTTGAATGAATACCTGGACATAGTAATATGGTTTTGATTTCCCTTGCAAAACCATTTTTTTCTTCCTGAAAAAAATAATTTAAATTAACAAATTTGAAAGGGAGAAATTTATGACGTTCGTGCTTTTTTTAGCATTCAAAGAATTGTCATTCTTGCCCCCCCCCCCGAGACATTCTTATTTTCGGTTGCTTTTATATTTAAATTGTTCCTTTGAACCATGGTACCCTAAACATATCGTTTATCTAAATTGTTTTCGATGATTAATCAGTATTTTATTCCTTCTTCTCTACTAAGAAGTCGAATCTAATAACTATAGGAAAACCGCACTCTATGTGATGGGTATCAAAGATGACATATTCCTAGGGTTGCCATAATTGTCAAGCATTGATACGGGATGTTTAAGTGCTAAATAAATAAAACATGAAAAAAGTGGGTATGTAAAGGTTTATTTTACTAATAATCTGCTAATTTTACTAATGCGGATAGAAAATCAATCAAGTTAAAGCAATCTAATAAAATGAACACGTAGAATAATAAAAATGATGCGTGGCTAATCCTTTTTAACCCAGTTATATTTTTAAGTTGACTTAACTTTCTTAATTATATCATTTCCTTCTTTCACTTTATTACAAAATTGGCCGCAAACCATTTTAGAATTATAATGACGCAGAGTTTAGAGAAAAAACGGGACAAATAATAATACGGGACTAAGCAGTGAAATACGGTGACAGTCCGTGACCTATATTTCGAAGGTCACGGACAGTCCCGTATATACGGGGCACATGGCGACCCTACATATTCCTATACATTAGTTGAAAAAAAGCCAGAAAATGTATTTGTGATGTAGATTATTATTTTTTTAATTCAAAATTCCGTTAGTACTTTCTAATCGATAAGCAGTATGCTGTAGTTCTGACATTTTACATTTTTTTCGTTGCAACCAGTGGCGGCGTAGCGAGAGTTAAGTGGCACCCGGTGTATAATATTATTTTTCGGCCCCCTCATCACATTCAGCTTAAAAAGTGACAAATACGCACTTAAATTTTGCCTCCATTTTCCTCTTAGAATTAGCGTTCCGTCTCGCTGTATGCCCCTTGCATCCCAGTCACCAAGCCCTCTCCGTAATATGATCAGCATCCAGTGGTATAGCGAGGGTAGCAGTAATCGAGCTACCCCCGCTTTGACTAGGCCTCCGGGATCATCTGAATTATAGCCGTCACTGGCCACTGCCCAACCCTTCCCGTGGGAGGCATGTTCCATTATCTTAGTGGAGGTAACTCAACACCACATCATTACTATGCCCACCAGGGAGGCGAGAATCCACTTACACGACGGCTTCTCAGTGGGACCAAGGCATAATGTGATTTTTCCACCCCTCGTTAGTTTAAGAAGGGTGAATGGGGACCGGTGGCATGGTAATATTTTTTCCCGACCCCCCTATATATTTGATTCTAAAAATTGACATAAACACTGATATTTTATCTCCAAAAAGCCCTCTAAGACTTGCGCCCGGGACATCTATGCCCGCTCCCGTTGTTACGCCACTGGTTACAGCTGTTTACTCTCATTACAGTCAAGTTTTGGTATTAGAAGCCTTGTATAGACACTTGTACAAAGATTGTAATTACTGAGGAATAACTGTAATCCCACCTTTTCGTATAGTCTTGTGATAAAGTTTATTTTTTATAAATAGATATTGAATTTTATAAACTGTGAGGATTTCCAAACTCGCATTGCGTAGGTTGTATTTTTCGTAATACGTTGCGAAAGAATTCGCTATTATGGATAAATGTGTAGGAGAAAATAGGTACTGATGAAACTTCTCCCGACAGATGCATTGTTTAATCTTTGAAAGGAACACTGCACTTTGCAACGCAGCGAGTGCCTCTGAATAGAAACTAATCTTGTTTCTCTGTGCAGTCCTTCACGTGCCGTTCTGTCAAGGCAGTCGCAAGACTCCCCCAGTCTCTTTAAGTGAGACTTGGGCGAAAGAACACAACGAAAATCCTTGCAATTTCTTTAGGCATCCCATTATCTGTGATTGAGGTATTCTGTGATTGGGTTTTCCGCCGGAGGCACGCCAGGATTCGTCTTTCCCAAAGGAAATTATCCGGGAGCGCTTCCAGCTGAGAATATGGCTGTGTTCCCGGAGGCCCGGATTGCAGAGATGCTTCTGCAAAAACAGATGGGGGGGGGGGCTGCATTCTCTGAAAGCGAAATGTCTAAGAAATGATTAGGAATAATTGTTTGTGCTTCTACAACTTCTTGTATCTTATAAAATGGGGATACTTCCGGTCATTGCATCGGAGGGAAGCGTTTTGAATAAAATTCATTTAGGAAGCAGATGCGCTGGTTTAGCCGAAATGTAGAGTTTTGTAATTCTTCATTGCTTTTGGTGCAGATAATTTTAAAGGCATTAAAAACATTTTTTTGAAAATTTCGAGCCAGGAGTTTTGTATTTCAATCACCCGCACAAAGATCAAAAAATGAAAGTTTGTCTCTATATCCGTGGTTATGGAATTGTGGAGAAGAAAAGCATTGGGTGCGTTTAATTATAATCTTCAATCATTAGATTCGGCCATTCTTTTTTTAACCCATCAGTAAAAACGTTACAAATAGTTAATAGGGCTCTCCATGTATCGCTGGGGTCATATTGACCCATCATTCCCACTACTGGGTTAAATAAAGCAAAATGGAGTACAGTATTTCGAAAATGTGCAAGTGCACACATTTTCATTTAAACATAAATTAAATTGAATTCATAATGGCTTGCTTTCATCGGTATCATTTAGTAATAATTTATCTTTCCTTGTTTCCAGAACGTGCACTTTTTTATTATATATTTTCCTGTACGAACAATGCTTTATGCATGTTTTAATTACCGATTAATTCCCATAATTACCTTGCAATACCTCAAAACCAAATGATAAACATTTTATTAGTTACTTGATAGTCATCAAATGTTGTTATTATGGAGTAAATTACTTGCCATAACCGCTTTTATTTAAAAATGTTGTACCGCATTCCAACATTTTAAATTCGGTCCTTTTACCTACATTTTGTTTCTTAAAGGGCAAAAGTACAAATATTGCCAAAGCCACCTTTTTTCTTTCTCCCATTAAGGCTTTTCAATGTTTATGATTCTTAATTAGTTTGCGCAACATGCTCTAAAAGAATTTTCGCCGACAATTAGGCGTCTTTCCCCGTGGAACCTAGAATAGATTAAAACGTGACAAATTTTCGAAATTGCGTTAATGATTTTTTTATGTCGTTTCTTCCTGATTTTTACTTGCATTGAAATTGCATGGGGATAAAATACTGTTATTGAATCACAGCGAACAAGAAAATATTTCTCGCTCGCTATTTTATATATGTTATTTAATGCCTGCCTTCCGTTTTATTTCCGTCACTTGCCTTTTTTTTTTTTCATTATTATTATTCGCCCCCCCTTCTAATTATATTAATTGGTACGAAAAATAGTTCTTAAAAATATTTTTTTTACTGTAGTTTGTAGTGATGTAATTTAAAGAATCGACGTATTTCTCTATTGATTCGTAAATTGCTAGTTTTGCCGTAATTTTATCAGGTTTCGGTGTTTTGAAAGCATTGTTTAAATTTCAAAGAATGTTTTTTGTGTGTTTTTGTAGGTTTAAGTTACTGTGAATGCATGAGCAGAAAAATTGTTGATGAATTATTCGCAGTTAAATTCCAGATTTCCAGGTCTAGTTCAAAGCTTTTCATTCAATAACAGATCTTTTGTGTTCAGTACACTATTAAATGAACCTTTTGGTTATTCCATTTATTATTGTGCTCGTGCTCACTCTTAAAAAGCGGAATATTACGCAAGATGATTTCTTTTTCCTATTACCCGATGTATTCGGGTTTATAATTGGACGGTTCAATTCAGAGATGAGAGGATCTCTTCTGCAATCGAATACGGGTACTGCTTACAGTTGCACAGGAAAGCCTTGAAACAGGAACCCGATTCATTCATTTTGAATTGGGTATAGTCTGCTTTTTTCTATGGCTTTGAAATGAGGTATATCTGTTTCAGTGGATCATGAAAACTGACGCAATTGCTTGCACAAATAAATTTCCACTAGTTCGACATACGACCCTGTTTGACTCTTATAGGATTGCAAAATTTAATGTAAGCGACTCGAAATAGCTGTTAGAATGCATATGCATTTAGAAAATAAAACTGAAGGTATTTATTTCATAAAACATTTTATAAATTGGTTGATTAGATCAGCTATACGACAACATAGGCTTAATACGATACCAAGTATCTCTTGACTACTCAGTTGGTATAGTTTCTTCTTACTTTCTGTGTGAAATGTGACCTCTATTATTATTTTAGGCGATGTGTAAATTGCTTTATTCTTTATTATATCCCATGATGTTTATTTCTAGTATCAGCTATGTTTAAAACTTCTGTGGCTATTTTTGCTACTTGTGATACGACTTTAATTCGACCAGCCATATTAAATAAGTATGTACTAGTTTTTTAACGGCCCGTACTAAATTGAAATTTCTAGAATGGATTATTTAAATACTTTTAATTTATCTTGCGAACGAAAACGAATTTGTCTTTCAAATTCTACTGAAAAATTTGCTATTGCAATAGAAATTAAATTTTGTGTATCACTATTCAGCATATCTACCTACGTACTTCAATGATTGCATTTTATTTCATAGAAAAAATTCGGTGAATTACAATCATTATTCTGCTCCTTTAAATTCTACTCTCAAGTATATTGCATGACCTTTAGCTTTTAATCCTTTCAAATGCGGTGGGAAGTATGCTTCCCACCTAATTCATCAATTTTTAAACGTACAATGTAGGCTATTTTAAAGTTCTCAACAAATTTTTCGATGAAAGGAAATCCTAGACGTTCCAATTTCTTATCTCAAACCGTAACAAAGTGTCTTGACTTTTTAATTAATTATTAATTAATAAAATTAATTAAGAAAAAAATGTCATCCAATAAGCTAAATGAATTTCTTTTCTAAATTAACCTCAACCCCAAAGTTATTTTATTATACCATTACTAGAAAAAAAATGGTCATTGAAAGGGTTAAACGTTGTTTCTAGTGATTGCTAATTCTTTCCAGTGTTGCGTTCTAATTAAAATCTAGCATATTTTGACGCATTCCAATATTTGAATTACAACTGGAACCTTCAATGCTAAATTTTTTTGCTTAGATTCAGTGGCGTTGCGGCTGTAAATGGCGCCCAGGACATTTTTTCCCGCCAGCAGTAGTCGTCAGCGGCATAACATTTATGGTGCCGGAGACATTTTATCAATTTTTCGTCCCCTATCGTATTTGACATTAAAAAGTGGTATTACCGCAATAATATTTTGTCCCCCTTAAGATTCGTATCACCCCCATCCATCCCCTTAAAACTGGTGGCGAGACCTTTTTTATTCCCCTTGGCCCTTCCCCATCACTACGCCACTCATCAGGCCCCGTGCACACTAGCTGATTCGTGTCGTTGAAGCTATAAAAAGAACAATAGTAACTCCCATTCCCCCTGTGTGGGGCTAGTGTGCACCGGGCCTTAATATCTGTGAGTAGTACCGGTGAGAAACATTTACCACGCCGCCTATTTAAAATACCACATTAGCAAGAAGTCAGTTGTCCTAATTATGTAGACCCTGTCCTATTATACGAATCTGAAATATTGATGAGATATGGATGAACATATGTTTTATACTCAAAACTATAGCATTTGGAAAGAAAGACACTTTCGAATTAACTTTCAGGGGCGGGAAGAAAAATGTTCTGTAATTTTTTCCAAGTTTTGAAACATCTGAAATCGTAATATAAAATGAAAATACATAAATTTACAAGTTCACGTCATCAGAATTTTCTAGTCGAGCATCTTCCAGATATTATGAGTTACCACTGGTCTTTTGTCTTCGCTTTCACCATTGTCCCTGCAGTTAGATGTAGATGTAACAGCTCTGAATATTGTTTCCCTCAGAATATGTCGTATTAGCTCTCTCTTTCCTTTTGTAATATTTCCAGGGATTTGAAAGTTGGTCTCTGTTTACCTTCCTGCGAGTTTTCTTTCCCACGGAAATCCTTCATTAGAGAGCAACGCATAAGAAAGCCGGCAGCGGATAAAATCGTCCAATCGATCGCGGGGAAATTTTAACCTGCAGGGCAGGAGATTTTGGAACGTGGAAAATGAAACTCGGTAACCCGATTGGCGGGAATCCGTCGCCATGGTGAAATAACCGATTTGGCAAACAAGAGCTTGCTGATCCATATATATATGTGCCTCAGACTGTAATAAAACCGACGCCCCTAACAATGCAAAGATATGCATATCTTACCGCCCTTCTTTCGAATTTTGATACTGCATTTATTCGCTGTTGTATCCTGCCCTTAATTGGATATTTTGTGCAGTCGGGCTCTCCGTATTTTATTGACTTTATTCGCCTGAGTTGTTGTTTTTGCAGGCTTCTTCGCTTGCTAATTGAATGGTGTTCTGCGTAAATGCTGCTGATATTTGCATTTAGATTTTTTTTTCTTCTATGCTATGCGAAATTGTGAACCAGAAATTAAAAGTTCGTTTCTGAGCCCGCATGAAAGGTTCGCCTTCGCATGAAATTATCTACCACTAATATATATTATAATAAAATATATGTTTACTTTTTTAAAAATCAGTCTCAGAATTTGAAATGATTTTTTAAACATTTTGCAAAAGCCAAGCTATTTTCATTTACCCTTCTGCTTTACTTTAATTTAAAAAATGATTATTGATGTATTTTTAACCCATTATCTGCAAAAACCTTGACTATTTCATTTTTTCAAAAAAAAAAAAAAACTTA
Source organism: Araneus ventricosus (assembly GCA_013235015.1). NCBI lineage: Eukaryota > Metazoa > Arthropoda > Arachnida > Araneae > Araneidae > Araneus > Araneus ventricosus. The sequence goes on along the minus strand of BGPR01000003.1, from coordinate 58,942 downwards.
CATTAATATGATAACGTTGATGAAATATGAAAGAAAACGCCATTTCTAAAATGTTCAATTAAACTGATTAATTAAGTTTTAGTTAAATTTAATTATCTTTTTAATTAGAAAGATGATTTTTATTGGGTTTTTACTTTTTTTTATCGGTCAACTCAACATTCATATGGAACAATCAATGGTAAAAATTGGACTGTTTATGTCAAAATAATTAGAAAACAATCGTCCCAAAAAAGGGACTATGGTAGATAATGGGTTAAACAATAAAATCTGTCACATTGTTACATTCTCCCTTTGTGGAAATCGTTGTTGATAATAAGTTATGTTGAAGGTATTATGATAAAGGATTGTTGCAATACAGAATGCTCAACATTTTTACGAACTGGTAGTCTCGGTTCAATCTTGAAACATTATGTTTATTAATATGAAGAACGTTCAAGATTATGCGTAGTTCTAGGTTCGAACCCACAGCAGTTCAGGCATTTAACTGTTGCATTACAGACATAACTCGCATTCATGCGAGTAATGTCTGTAATTCTATGCAGTGAATTGTTTTAAGCCAAAATCAAATTATCGCCCTTTACATTTATAACCCTTTGCTTTCTATAAAGCATGTCATTCACATCTCTTCCAAAATGAAATTTTTGGAACACGGGAGGGAAAAAGCAATCGTCAAGGTCGAAAACCTCTGAAATTTGGAACAAATGATTCGAAACGATGGAATTCAAACGAACTCAAAATTCAAGACTTAATGCGCCGATTCCAATTTGATACCCCGATGCGAGGCTAGCGGCACATCAATGAACCTGCCTAGGTTGAGACCTCACGACGAGGCTAGAAAGTTGGAAATCCGCCGAGTGGGGAGGGGAGGAATAGGGGGGATGGAAGAGCTACGGTAGCGCACTTTGGAGCCTACGTGAATGACGTGCGTAATTTTTCGATTAAAATGGATAGGAGAAAAAACGGGCTTGGGACAAATGGCATAGCTAGCCTTCAAGTGAATGCCCAGCTTAAGAAACCATGTTAGCTTTGATGCGGAATATCCCGAGATCTGTGAAATCTATCATAGCCATCATTTGGATCCAGGAGGAGATCTTTGATCTTGCAGATCAAAATAAAAAATGTTATGCTAAAGGAGAAATAAAAAAATCGTTTATATCAACCCCCCCGTATTACTTCATGCTAATCAAATTTAAATGGATTGCAATCCTAAAAATTCAAATTTTAATTGAATTTTGAAAGGAAATGTGTAAGAGCATAACTGTATATCGATCAGTGTCGGGCGTTTGAGAAGAAAAGCAACATTTTTATCAGCATTCGAATATGTGGAATTATTTTATTTTTTTTAATATGGACGAATAAACTTAATCATGTTAGTCTTGTATTTAATTGTATTCCAGCCCAAAATATCTTTTTTAAATGAAATTCCTATGAAATTAAAATTGAAACTTGAATTTTTTTTAATTAAAATATGTTTTATAATACCTTCGTATGGATTTTTAAGTGGAGAATTTAAAGAAGCTTTTATTTCCATCCTCCGTTCTGTAATTTATTTTTTCCTCCCTTTGTTAAAAATTCAAACATTGCGATAAGGTTGCTGTTTGCTTTGGGATTTGGCTGTATGTTCCGAAAAGTTATGCTGGATATTCATAAAACATACTAGTTTTTAGATATTCAGATTACTGCACATTACAGAGTGGTCATAAATTATTTGACCCATTTTAAAAAACTTTTTTTTGTTGTCGTTTTTAATGAGAGCTCATTTTAAAAAGTTTTTGTTCAGATTATGTAACGCGCCGTTACGGTGGTCTAGGTGGTCGTAAATTAATGGACATCTCCCATTTTTGAAAGCCATTATCTGCGAAATTATTAAAGCTAGAAGAAAAATAAGAGCATATTTTTGTAGGCAATTTTACGCTGTTTAATTTTTTAAATCAATTAATTCGAAAACTGAATAGTTTTCGAGATATTCAAGAAAAACTAAGAAAGGATTGCGTATGGAAATATCTCGCTGTTGCAGATTTAGAACGCCGTAATGGTACGCACCTATCTAAAAAAAAATTATTTGCTCTCTCATTTAAAAAGAAAAAAAAACGGAGTTGTAACATTATTAGTCTTCTTTATTAATTGTTGAAAAAAAAGTGTCCGATAATTTATGACTACCCTGTATTACGTAACTACATTTATGTCAAATCGCTATGTTCATGATCCTTTCAAAAATGCGCTTTTCTAAAATAAATTAATAGTAACGTAGGTTTTATTACATATGTTATCGGGTTTCCCCGCTTTCTCTCCCCACCCCCTCCCTTCCTGTACCTTTTTATAATCAGGTTGCAAGAATATGCAACATTGAATTTTTCTGTCTGGGGGAAAAATCACCTGGGAAAGAATCCATTGTTTTCTAGTTTTCGTTTCACCGATCTCGATTTTTCAAGATTTCCGTGTTGAAACCACCTGTCTTTTTTTTTTTCGGTCCTGTGCTACTACTGCAGAACAAAAAAATAAGTAAATAAATAAGAATGCATCTTTGAAGAAGTGCGAAAGTCTTGAGCGCGGTAAAATTCGGCAGATGTTTTTTTGCAAATGGCACATGCTGGCAAGAAACTTGGGAGCCCGGCAGCTGTTAAGCAGCTGTTCTCTTCTTCAGCCAGAAATACGCCAAGGTAGAGGAGAAAAAAACATTTTACAACTCCTTATGCCGCATAAATAATCTTTCACTTTAGAAAGTCTGTGGTTGGAGAACATGAATAAACAGATACAATCTCGGAAGAGTTAACGTACGGGCGTAAGAAACGGGTTAAAAAAAATTGTCTTCTAAGAGTTCAGATCTTCATCTGATAAAAGAGGTTATAGCAAAGAGGGGGAAGAGGCGGAATCAAAACTAATCATTATCGCCTAAAAAACTGAATCTTTATTATGAAGCAGAGAGAATACAGTTGTTTTTATACCTCTTAGTAGTCAGTACATGCAGCTTGCTTTCATCTAGTGTGACACTTCACATACAGATCTTCATTGATTGCCATTTAAGGAGCGACCGCGTTATTCAAGAAGTTGGTTTTGACCTCTTTTATATTACTGCTTTTTCGTTCTGAGATGCGTGTTAAAATTTTTTGCGGGAATGAAAGTATTTACGGTATAATTTTTTTCTTCAGAACTTAAACTTTAATTGCTGTTGAACCCTTCCCTTCCCTAATTCCTGTTTCTGTTTAAGTAAAACATTATCTTTCTTGCCGAAAGTTGAGGTGAATAAAATTTTAATCTTAATTCGTATCTCTGCATTTATTTAAGTGAATAATTTAAAATTATTTTCATTTGGTATGCACTCCTGTCCCACAAGTTATAACTGAATATTCATTACATTCTTATTTTACTCGACCAGATTGAAAAGAAATGAAATGTTGAAATTCCATTCATGCTGCAGACTTTCCGCCATATATCTACTAAACTACCCTCCATTTCGAAATAAGGAAGTCTCTTTCATTTCTAAAATAAATCTGCATACCTGACTTCTCAATGCATCTATTTGGCAGAATATCCCAATGATGATATCCTATATCGAGAGAGGGGCCCTCTCCCCTTACACATCTGGATGGATACCCTCGTTGCAAAACAACGCTCCGCATACTAAGTCGAATTTAAATGCTAAAAGCATTCCTCTTCTCTGTCGCTTCCAATCCAATTCTTGCCGCGTTCCCAATTACCATTCACTCTGTCAGTTTCCCACCAGTGCAAGAAGTGGTAAAACTCTCTTAGTTGAAAAACTCTGACGAGGGGCGAGGGAGTTGAAGAAACTCTCCTTTTCTTCTCTTTTCCGAACCCCTTACCGAAGGGTCCTTTAGGGGTTGATCAATGTCTGGAATACCGAATAGCATGGAGCTGAGGCAGGCGCAAGTTCTTACCGAAGGACGTGACGGAACCTGCTTCTCCGGTTTTATCCCGAATCATTCTTCTTTTTATATTTTTCACCCCTTCTCTTTTTTTACACCATTGTATCTCATTCGGGCTAAGGATCTTCCCTTTTTGACTGGATGCTCTGTTTGCTTCGTGGGGTTTTTATTTATTTTACATCCGGGTTGTTTTTTGAATCTCTTTTGAATGGTATTTTCCAGGTTCCTTCCTTTTTATTTATTGTTCTCTTTGCCCTAACTGCTTTTTCAGGTGGCATTAAGGAGATGGGATGTAATGCCAGCAAGGATGGTTTTGTGAACGAGTGACTTTAATTTTCTAGTAAATGCGTTCTTCACCGGATGCGAGAGTTACATTTGGAAAGTTTCTGGAATGGGTTGTAATTTAAATCGGTTTCTTGATCGAGTTATTTCGCCATCAGTTGTTGCTTTAAACCATTGGTAATGTTGGTTTCAGGACGGTATTTCTCGCCTGTGGATAGATATCGTTTTATTGTGTATAAGGTGATCGAGTAAGCCAGTCGTTATATGTAAAACTAACATATAAGGTGGCAAATGTCAGTGTATCTATTTCAGTGGTATTCGTCTTTCATGCAGCTCTCCTTCTTAAAGACTCAAATGATTCCATATTCATTGACCCCGCTGGCTGCTTACCGCGGATTTGAAGTACAGTGATCTCTCACTTATGCGCGGGTGTAGGGGACAGCGAAAAAAACGCGCATATGTAAGAGACGCGCATAAGTGAAAAACCACAAAAGGAAGCTTAAAAGTGAAACAACAATACAGTGTACATATGTTGTTAATTAATACTATGTATATACTACTGAAAGATGTAAATAAGATTGTTTTCAAAATGCAAATACGTGTATAACTTCCGTTAATTTTATTTTAAGAACACAAAGGAAATGGAAATGCTCCCGATTTTTTAAAATCTCTCCAAATGTCGATTCTGGGACATTAAAATGCTCCGCTAAAGCTTTTTGCGAGGTGCAAGGATTTTCTTCGAATTTTTTTATTAACATCCATTTTTAACGAAAGCGACTATTTCGTTCTTTTCACCATTTTAAAATGTAATCATCTAACCAAAACTACAAAGATGGTTCTTTCGATAGTGATCAATGCCACGTGGTACGTACCGTACTAACCTCTCCAATTGGCTGCTGTATAAATGCGACTTTTACTGACGTCAATCACAAGAACCCCCACGTACACCCCTGTGTGTTAGAGAAATGTGTTCCTGGAATCTGAACAATAGAGGAAGGGCGAGGGAATGCATTCCTAGAAGTAGAACAAAAAAAAAAAAAAATGTTTGCGACGCGCATAAGTGAGAGGTTATTTTTCAGTGCAGCGCATAAATGAATAAGAGTTATCATTGTTTCCTATATCCCTGGCCGCGAAAAAAACGCGCGTATAAGTGAGAGGTCACTGTAAGTCCATTTTCTGCTGCATCCTGCGATTTTATTGTATTTCAAGCTATTTATTGTATTTACTTAGAACTATTACAGCGTTGAGTTGTATTATACTAATAAAACCTTGTACATAAATCAAATACGCTTCGTTCAACCGTATTTGAGCGTGTTTGCGAACGTTGCATTTAATTAGCGATTTTTAAAAATTTGGCAGTCGGAGGGTTAAGAATGGAATGGTTCGCACAAATATAAAATGGTGCTAGATGTTGAAGCACTGGATTGCTTTCAGAGCTTAGCCTACCTGTAATTTTCTAGACGATTGCTGGTTTTAGGTTCTGAATCAAATAATATTGCCACATTTTCCCATCACTCGTCCATTATGTGGCTGAGAGGTAGCAAAGCTGACTTCGGATCTATTGGTCCTTGGTTCGATCCCCGCTGGTTGCGGACTGGGTTTTTCTTTCTTTGGATTTAACACTAATTTATGCTAATTTCCAGAATGCTCCAATTTATGTAAATTTAATTTGAATATAGAACAGGGTTCGTACGCGTCCTTACAAGTCCTTAAAAGTCCTTACTTTTACATTTAGTCCTTAAAAGTCCTTACAAATCCTTATTTTTATGCCCCATTTTTAAAAAGTCCTTACTTTTTGCCACATCAGCTAGAGCAAAATACATGCTGTACTTAGAAAGTGAAAGATCCAAAGAAAAGACTGAAACAAAGCAACTGAAATGAAAAGCTCTAGGAGGAAAGAGATTTTTTTAAAACAAAAGAAAATGTTCCAAACCAAATACACCAAACAAATGGGGAAGCAAATGACTTAGCTAATGAGGCTGAAAAGTCAAAGGACATAAATTTATTTATTCAATCGCATGAACTAAGAAAAGCAATTATTGAAAAGAAATTAAAATAAATACCTTGGGTGTAAAATTGAATGAAAAAAGTTTGGAATTAAAAGATATTTAATTTGATTACCAGTTTCATGGTTTTTTTTCAACAATTTATTAACTCATATTTTTTAGAATTTTTGTTGTGTTAAATTTGTGATATATCTTCTATCTATGTTTTATATTATACTTTATCATCTAATAGGTTGAATTTGCAAAAATGAGACATTTTATTTAAAAATGCGTGCGACAATTCGTTAAGTTTATTCAATTTAGAGGTCCTTATTTTTTGGTTTTGTAAGTCCTTAAAAGTCCTTGATTTTCTTTTAAGGAAATGTGCATGAACCCTGTAGAATGTTCTGTTACTGTATATAAGTTATGGCTCTCCAGTTGAGAGGGTTGAATGATATACGATCAGCTAGATCAAACACCAGTGTTGGATTTCTAAATTGACATTTCTGTACTTCACGACTGCTCACTTAATCAGCTCGCCTGTGTCTACGTGACAATATAGCATCTGGAATGTTTTTAAAAATATTAATTTCTTTTTTAATGAATCAATTTAAACCTTAATAAAATAGTAATAATGAATTCTGACAAATTTAATGCTTAACAGAAGGACTCATTCCGGGTTTTCACGTTTTGATGAAAAGTGCGATTTAATGCTTTTTTTAAAAAAATTAACAGAAAATTTTGAACTGACCGTATCCAGCATACAGACGATCAATTAAATTTCAAATTCTTTTGTAAAGTACTCCGTAGAATAAATTCATCAATGACGTGGAACTGTCATTCGTTTTTCGGTGATAAAATATCCTTTGTGAGTGTTAGTTACTGTTTGCGTACATTTTAACAACTCGGTATGGTATGAAATAGGATTACACCTATTTTTCGTAGTTGTGTTCACCCATTTTCTTCGTCTTTAAAGCTGCTTTGCTTTGATTTCCCATACCTTTTGTTTTGTATTTCCTTATATTCTTGTCGTTACTATTTCCTGTCAATGGAGTATAGAAATCAATATTTTAAATTAATATTGGCGGTAATGCTTTTAGACAATTTTTTTTAAATTATTTTCATCGCAAATGCTTTCCATGTTCATGCCAATATTATTGAATTGAATCTACTTCCATTAGATTATTGATTTAAACTGATACATTCTGATCAATCAGAATTTTTCGTATTTCTTGCTATCATTTATTACTTCACGGAAAAAAATAATTAATGTTGCGATAGTGATAGATTTTAGTGGTTTTTTTTTTTTCCGAAATATGTATCTTGATGTTCAATTCTTTATAAAACGAAAATACAACTTGTAAATTCGCAAGAAATGTACTTGGCAAAAGATTTTATCCATGTTTATTTTTTAAAAAATCGCAACCACTGTCGGTGGATCCTTTCGCTGCCGATTGGAAACTGGAGCACTTAAAACGCCACTTGTATGCCTCTCAGTGATTACGCAGGGGGGAATTACTAATCCCATTAGCATAGTTACCACCGCAGCGCGTCAAACTTGATGCATTGGTTGCGTCACCGCGCACAGATGCATTTTCTTAATAATTCCGCCGAAATCCAAACATGTCACTTCGATATTGTGCCATCGATCCTTACATGCGAGAATCGCGGGGTGGCTCATCGATTTTACGTCATTTGTAGAGGTGTGGGGGGGGGGAAGCTGATGTCTGCGTTCGATATGACGTTACCGCCCTTTTCTCTCTAAAGCCCTTTGAAAAGAACCGTGCAGTTTTGCTACAGATTTTGAAGCATCTCCAAAAATAGACGCCTTAATGAAGCGAGTGCATGTTGCCGAAGTGTGTTCCTAAAGTAGGTCAACACTGGAGACGAGGGTAGACCTTCCCAAAACGTTATAACTTCGTCATTTGGAATTTGTCAAAAAGATTTGAAAAGTTACTTACCTTAAAATGTGTTTACTGTTTCTGAACCCATGTGATGCTAGGTGTTAAAAAGAATTGTCTTGGGGTTTTCTTCGGGATTAAAAAAAAGTACCCTTTCACATTTCATCTTCAAGTACAAATTCAGTTAATTTGTTAAAATTAGCGACTTTAAATAACGTTTTATTTTCAAATTCTTTATCATCAGATCGCGTTTATTCTCCGTCTCTTATCTTTTCTCGGAACATTGTTTCATATTCATTTAGTCGTTGTTTCTTCGTCAGACAGTTTGATTTTCTTAATACTTCTGTCTTTTTACAAAACAAGTGTATGTATTAATCAATAATAAAATTCAATAATCGATTTTTAATTCACAAGAAATGGTCCTTTTAAGAATTTCGTAATGTAATGTTCCGATAAAAAAAGTGTTTAATATAAAGCTTTATAGTGATAAAACGTTCGTTAGATAAACGTTTAAACTATGTTGATAAACTTCGTATGTACTGTTACTTCAACTTTTTTAGACATTTTACTAATTTGTATTTTACGTATCAGAAAACATTCAAAGTGGGTGTTTGACTAAAATTTTAGATTAACAGAATTCTTAAATGATTTGGTTGACCTTTTTCTTGACATTTGCTCTTTTTAGACGTTTGGTTCTGAATTAGTGAGAGTAAAGCAAACTAATATATGTGATTCTATTCGTGGTAATTCGCAAGTATGCATGTTTTTAAGAAATTTTGTTATATAATGTGTAATGAAACGCGTGACATGAAAATAAAATGATTATTTTATTTAGAAGCACTCTTTTTATTTTTGGCCTTTTGTGTCGTGGCATGCTAATAAATTTAGGATAGTCCTGATATGGATTGCTTGTATCACAGAAATCTTATTTTGGAGCTGTATTATGAAAGATGCATGATACAATTCTGTAAAACTCGTTCTTCGTCTATTCCATCCACATTGGGTTGAATTTTTTCATGTCTTCCTTTAATTTTACTTTATCTGTCATTCCGTTATCGAATGGTTATGAAGGGAAAAAAACGGAATTTTCAATAAATATGTCAGTAGATTCTGGGGAATATAGATTTTTTGTTTGTCGTGTTTAATTTCCTAGGTCGCTTAACTTGGATTTTCGTAAAGAAGGTAGTTCATTAGGTAGAAAGTTCACTTTTCATCGAACTCTGGTCGGCTGGTGTGTGAGCTCTCCTTGTAGTCAAAACTGCCATTTTTTGAAGCGCGAAAACCAACGACGGGCAATAATACTTTTAGGCATTGCTCCCTTTCCATACACAGCACAAATCTCGCGAGCAGTTTCGGCGGCTCTTAAACACCTCGATTAAATATAGAAAGCACATGGTGTTGAAAATGCTCAGTTTTGTCTACTTGATTTTCCATCTTAATGGCCTGAAAACAGACAGGAGTTGATAAAAATTTTTGAAAATCAAAACACCCTATCCTTATGAAGCATGAATTCTCTTTCAAATCACATAAAACATTTTGCCAATATGTTGTAGTGTCATATAAAAATGCAGCCGAGAAATTAGGCAATATTTCTTTTTTAATTTAGTTTATTAATGACGCACAGGACTAGCACGACATAAATAGACAAACACACAAATACATTTAACATAAAAGATAAGAAATTATACTTTACAATTCTTAGTATTTCGGGTCATGGCCACACAAAAATCCTATCGGACATTTCATTCTCAAACAACTACCAACCAGATACCGGCCGACCGCCAACTGAACTGTTTACAGAACAGTCTTGTGCCGCGCCATCTACCGCAGGCAACAGCAACTATAATGTCCAGTTCCTTACAATATTTTGTTTCTGCGTGCATTTTGAAATTGTGGATTAGGTGGGGGGCAACGCTCATGAATTATTCTTGAGCCCAGAAGCTACACAGGACTAGTACTTCATAGTTATTTTGTGCTACCTGTCACAATTTTGTGGCGGAAAGAAATTTTTTCACCCTGCATTATTTATTATGCTCGAATAGGATCTTAGTGATAGAGTTGATTTTGAAATTATATTAAGGTAATCGGATTGGTAACAAAAGCTCATACTAAATTTCATAGGCATTATAGAATACATAAGATATAAACCGTACTAAAGTAGCATTTACTTCAGTATATGTTTTATTTTACTATAAAAGAAGCGTATACGAAATTTTTAAAATCGATTGCTAAAATTGCGAAATCGTAAAGAAATGCTAATAAATATCAAATAGCGCTTACGCGAATAAAATTTTAAGATATTAATGAAAGCTTTTCTTAATTGCTTGAAGCACGTCCTTTTAGAAATTTTTCGAAACCGGCTTAATGCCCTTCATTAATGCCCCTCCTTTAACAAAGTCTTCGCCTCCTGATTATGCCATTTACGAAGCATTCGCCGTGTATTTACGTAGAATTTGGCATTCCTAATTGGCGTAATCCATCAGAAAGTTTGTTGGAACTTCGTGGCTGAACGGGATTGAGTGGATAGCTTAACCTTACGAGATGACGGCGGGTCTTAGGCGCTTAAATATGCGGGAGGCGCGAGATCGGTCAAGTGATTATGATGGGAGGGCTCTGTTTTGAAAGAGGATTTTGACCGGATGATGAGCATTCGAGTAGAAGCGAGCATATTCAGGAAAGGAATTTATATAATTGCGAACGATCTTGTTCGTTAGTTGAAAGTCAGTTCGTAACGGCTATTTTTATTTTTTTCTGAGGTTATCGGAATCTAAAGCTTTTTTATCAAAAACGTTGACCAAGCATTTGGATCTCGCTACGAGCTGTCTAAAATGATTTATTCCTTTGGATGGCACCATCAGTTATTCTTGATGGTGATGAAAGGAAAAAGTTTATATAAACCTTCATTTTGTTCAAAATTTAACTTTTCAGCCTATTTCAAATTATTGCATTTAGTAATATGTAAAAAAAAATGCCTGCGCTAGTTATCACTCAAAATTGCACATTCGTTTGTGATCATCTGAGTGATGTACCAGCGTGTGATGACTTTAAAGAACCATATTACAGAAACATAAAGATTTTTGTGAATGAAGTTCCAATCTACTATTTGAATGAGCATGTTAAAGATTAAATACAACATGCATTAAAGTATTATATTTGATCTAAATTAGGGATGTAGCGAATATTCGGCTGGCCGAATACTAAACAGATGTTCGGCCGAATAAATTTAGGGTAATGATTATTTAAAAATCTGCTTTTAAATGTATTTAATAAAGAATATTGCAGAATTACTATTCAGTGAAATTGTTAAAAAGTATCCTAACATTTCCCCAATTTTAAATTACATTGTACATAAATGTATTTAATAATGCTGCGCATCATTTATCATTATAAAGCCTGAAATTATGATGAACAAGAATCGTTTAGTATTTTCAGGTAGAAATCTGTTCTGTTCGGTTTCATACATATATATTACGAGCTCGGGAAATAAGCACTCGTTGTAAACTCTGGTTCCAGGAGGTGAAAGATATTTTTTTTCTGTTGCTAAATTTGCAAATTTTTGAGTTTTTTCCCCCCCACCAATTAAGTGGACATTCCATCCTAGCTGTTAGAATTTATATATATATAAATAGGAATTTACTTCTAATAACTAACGTATCCACTTCATTTTTCAATTACTACTATTAGTTCACACTCTCCCTATATATATTTATATATCTTGTTCAAATTTTCAATCGTTAATAAAATACTTTTTATTCATCCACTCAAGTTCAAATACGTTTTTTTAAACTTGTAGTGGATGACACTTGATGTTAATACAGTTTTTTCAAATATTAATTCGTTAATTAAATTTAATTAATTTTAGTTTTATAAGGGAGAAAAAAATTTCTAAAATAAAATTTTTCTTTGTTGACCTAAGTAGGAATTGACTTAATTTTTTTATATATATATATTACTTGTTCGCTTGTGTTTGTCATTGCCATGTTCTGCAATGATGACTACTGTTTAGCAAGTCCAAATTGAAGAGGGTTTCTCTCATTTTATTATTGGAATTAAGGTATTTAGATGAATTATGGTGTTGATATATTTTTTAAATGTGCAATTAATAAAAAAAATCAATTTTTTCATTTAAAATTTGAGCAATATTTTATTTAAAATCAAAAGTAAAATGCATTTGAACCCTGTTTAACTACCAACATTTGCTGCGGATACAGCCTTCTAATTTGAGTGGTAACTTGTCATTATTTATTTATTAATATTACTAATTCAAATAGTAATATTGGATATTACAAGGCTGTTGACCTAATGAAAGCTAAACGTATGTTTATGTATTCATTTTTGATGATGGATCAGCGTTGGTATGTTCTCTGTCATATAAGTCAAAGTTGAACTCGTATAAAATTACCGAAAAGACATCTGTGACCTCTCTTCACATAAGTTTTCGTCAGTGGCGAATCCAGGGGGGTGGCTATCGGGCTGTAGCCACCCTCCCCCGAGCTAGACCAGAATTCTATTTTTTATTTAAAATCACTACAGCTGTTTTTTCTTAATCTCCTTTTTAAAAAAGTGAAAACATTTCTTCCTGGATTTTGACAGGCTCGAAACTTTTCCCACTTTTATAGTCATTCCACTCGTATTTGCAACGTTGACACTGTCAAAAACATGTTTTTGCTAATAATTTCGTTGTGTTTTTTGTTAAATTATTGAAAATATTGTAGTGTTCTTTATGATTCTTATTGTCAGGTGAATAAAGTGTTTTGTATTACAAAAGACTCAAGATTTGACATTTGTCACGACGACACAAAACTTTTTATACCTCAGCCCCCGACCCCAATCCTGGATTCGCCACTGGTTTTTGTCATAACAGTACTCTTTCGATCCAATTATTTGCTTCAAGATTATTGCGGTATGGCAGGTACTCAAATCTTTTCATGGAGGAATAATTTATACCAACCCCTTTCACTTCCAATTGACTCGGAACATTGAGGTTCGAAAACTTACACCGTGGCTCCTGGCCAATATCTTTAGCGAGACTGACAAGTCTAGATATCAGGTTGTGCGGCATCGCGGGGCTCTTCCCTCGGAAAGTATTGGAATACCATACAGCAAGAAAAGTGTTCTGTCATGTCAGGATCAGGAAGTTCAAGGCAAGTGTATCTCGTTACCTATTATGTCCGCCCGAACGGAACTTTTCTTTCGGGCTATCGTTTATCGCGAGTGTCTAAAATTAGGTCTGTACATCATCTCCTTATTATCGATAATCGAATCACATAAGCTTCCATCTAGTTATTGTGAAGGCAGGTTCCTGCGTTCATCTTCGCAGGATATCCTTCCTGTTCATGTCTTCTGAATATATATGTTAGAATAAAAATATTCGCCGTTCGTATTTCGAAACATGCTCTGCGTTTATTGGATTCACTTAACTTGTTAATCGAATTCGCAGCCTGCTGTGGGGTTTTATTGAAAAACTTTTAATAATATCCGGGTCAATGTTTTTAATTTTCGATATCTTTTCCATCGCATGTTATTGAATTTTATTGTAACGAAGCTCAATTTTTTGGAGGGAGGATCCATATTTCATTACACTTTCTATTAATTTCTCTTTAGAAATAAAGACTTGAGACTAATAAAATAAGGCAAGAGATTAATAAAACTCATATTTGTTCCCGTAATTTATTTTACAACGCGTGCAAATGGCGCGTATTGATTGAGAAGAGAACGACAACAGAATGTTAAATGAATCATATTTTTTCGCGGAATTGAGCGTTACTTATGATAGAGACTTCTTTCGGAACTCTATGGTTATATTTTTCGGTTACATGGCGAGCATGAAGCGTTTTCCGTAACTCGGTTAATTGAACCAAAACAAATGTTATGGAAATGAGCCAATCTCTCATTTCTGTGATGTTTTCTCTACCAAAAAATGAATATTTGCATCCGTTTATCTTTGAGATTCTTTGCTCGCGACTCTTTTGCTGTTATTTGCACGCTTTGACTGTATTTGTAATTTCAAAATATCAGTTTGAAGCATAACAACACTTTCACGGCCGTCACGTTGTTTTGATCGATGGCATGAATCACTATAGTAACTAACGTTTGTTCGATGTATTTAATTTGCGTGTGTTAAACAATTGAGGAATCTTGTATCGAATTATATATTCTGTCATAATCGAAATATTTAAATGTACTTTTTTTTTCTTTTTCTAAGTGTTATATATGTTTTCCTTTGTCTTTATAGTTCGTGACGAAATTCTATTCAATATTTTAGACTTTCAAAACTATTTCTATGAACTATTGCACAGCAATTCCATTCTCAACAAATTTTAATTACCATCTCCAGACAGAGACGATCTTTGTGTGTTTAATGTTTTGAGTTAGATAATTCTATTCTATAAAATCAATGGCTTTCTTGTCTTTTACAAAAAAAAATGTAGTCATTTTCCATTTTTGGCGATATCTCACCTTCTGGCCCTTTTCAACGTTATTAAGAATAGAAGTCTTTTCCGTAATGGGAGTCGTATCGTTTTATTTCCTTTGCCTAACGATTTTTTCTTTCTTTTTTTCCCTAGCCGGAACTCGAAATGGCAATTTCTCTCGACCCCTTTTCAACTTCCTAAATCGTCTGCCGAAGGAAGTTCCAACCATATGCGCTCAGTTGATAACTTTTTTCAGTCTTATTAGGATTTCATAACTTTCATTTGCTTTAATGGAAGAAAGCTCTTTATTTTTATCCCTTTTCTGCCTTCTCGTGTGTACTTTTTTTTCTTCCAATTTTCTTTTCACATAGTTGATCTATAGGCATAAAACATTCATTTTGACATTCAAGATAGGAGATTTTGGAAAGTTTTCATAATTCGCAGAATTAGATTTGGCTCCCACCTAAGTGAAAATGGAAAAATAGAATTTTCTTTTGTTGCTGCCGAGTTTTTCTTATGTGTCGGTTCTGGTTTGCAAACGTTAATAGGTAGAGTAACCCAATAATATCAGTATTTCTTCACTGTAGTTAATGTTTTTAATTTGTTCTGACTCGTCTATTTCTTTCTGTATTAATAGATTAAAAAGAATCTTTAACTTTTTATTTAAAAAAAATATTTATTAGTTTTGGTGTTAGAACATTGAAGATTAAAAGGGCAGTTCGAATGGTCAGTAATTAAGTGAAGTCTTTTACTGTGTAATTCCCATTGCCTTTTCTTCAGTGTTCATTGATACATAAGAAAATGAATTTGAGCATTTATCTTAATCGCATCCGTTTCCAAATGTATAAATGAATTCCTTACATACCACAATTCTTGCTTAGAATATTTTTCCAAGAGATTAAATATTTTTATTGTTTAAAAGATATTTTTAATTATACCTTCCTTCCAGTTGTATTGAAAATGTATTTTTCCATAAAGACAGTGAATAAATAGAGAAACTGAAAACGAATTGTTTTGGCAGTCAACATGTTAAGATATCGGTAACTGTAGTAATCATTGTCTCTTCTAATCATTTTATGTGAAGTTCAAATTTGTATTTGTAGAATCGTACTAGTAAATTATCATTGTGCGCACATTTACCTTTATATTTCGGACCAGTGCTTTCTTTATAGGGCTTGTTATGTGATTAAACATGATTCATTATGTTAAATTTATTCTTTATCGTATATCAATAAATATTTTTGAATTGGTATGTTTTATAATTAGATCATTTCATCGACTTTTATACATTTGCGCATCTCTGGTTACGATTCATACAAATCCAATCGAGAACCCGATTACAAATTATTGACGAACCCTATCGAATCTCTTTAATTAAAGAATATAAATAAAAATGACTTAACCTTGTTATGTCGTCCCGAATCATCTAGCGCTGTCCAAATGCCCAGCTAAGTTCCATTTTACTGTGTCTCCCGTAGTGGTTCAATTACTGTCTTCTTTGGGACGTTTATTAATTTTCTCCCGGAGTAAGTTAATATCGGACGGACGAACAGCAACGGGGGAATCCTGGGAAGACAATGACACCAGGCACTGAGCAGCTGTTCTCAACCAGCTAATTTCGAAGACCGGGTCGATTTCCTTTTTTGATTTCCAATTAATTAGCCGTGCGGCCAGTTTCGTAACAATTTAACATAAAACGATTTCTGTCTGTTGCAGCAGTAAATTAAAATCTTCACTTGGTTCATTAACGCGAGTGTTTCTGGTAGTTTTGAAGTGGTTCTCTTGATTAGTTGTTCTGAAAATGCCACATCTAGGAATGAATACAATTACTTGCGAGTCCAAACCTTAGATAATTTCGGCAGATATTTTCTATCTTAACCCTTTGAAGGACCATTTTTTTTCTAGTAGTGTTACAGTAAAATGGCTTTGGGATTAAGATTCATTTAAGAAAAGAAATTCATTTGGCTTATTCGACGACATTAATTTTTCTTAATTAATTTTGCTAATTAATAAGTAAAATATTAAGTCCAGATACTTTGTGGTTTGAGAAAAGAAATTGGGACACCTCGGTTTTTGTTTCATCGAAAAAAATTGGCGAGAACTTATGACAACCTTAAAAAAATGCATTTAAAAACTAATGAATTTGGTGACAAGTATACTTACACGTCCTTATAAAGTGTAAAGCCCCTGGAAACCTGATTCAAGGTTTCAAAATGAAAAGGTTTTTTTTTTTTTCCCCTACCTTTTGTAATACCTGAATATGAAAACCTACACTTGGTTTTAAATAAATACCTGAATCTTGGAGACACTGTTTTTTGTATTTTCATGCATTTACTAGTATTTTTTTGCAGTGGGTTAAAACTTACTTAACTGTTTAATATGAGCCATTAAAGCCAAATGAACAATTCAATCTTGAAATGTTTTGTTGAATCAGTTACTTTGATTTTTGCATTGTAATCGGTTTGAATGAGTGTTATCATAAATGCAGTTGTAATTAACTAATACTAGTTTGGAAAAGTGAATGGTGAAAAATTATGATTCAGAGGGATTATGTATGTGTTACTTTAACCATTAACCCATAATCTGCCTTTGACCCTTTTTGGGGATGCTTGTTTTCTAATTATTTTGGCCTAAACGGTGCAATTTTTAGCTTTAATTGTTGCATCTCAGTGTTGAGATCCAACACAATCCATTTTTCTTGTTAAAAAGAAAATTAATTCTAATTAACAGTTAATTAATCAGCTTAATTCAAAATTTTCAGAAATAACATTTTCTCGCAT
Organism: Araneus ventricosus; assembly: GCA_013235015.1. Classification (NCBI taxonomy): domain Eukaryota; kingdom Metazoa; phylum Arthropoda; class Arachnida; order Araneae; family Araneidae; genus Araneus; species Araneus ventricosus. The sequence continues at coordinate 41,697 of BGPR01000003.1, read as the reverse complement.
ATTTTATTCATGTTATCGTGTTGTTACGTAGTTGTAAAGTTGTTTCCGTGACATGCTAATCTTGGCGACAAAAGGAATCTTCTAGAAAAATCCTGAACCGTGGTCCTATCTCTACCAGGAGCTAGAAATGTCACGAACCTTCTAGAGATTTCGTCACTTCCTACATATTGGCGTCACTTCCTGTTGAAAAGATATAAAAGCAAGCTCTCAAACCAAGAGAGTTGGTTGGACTTGGATCAGCAGTGAAGCTGGTGAACTGAGAGACATTTGAACGCTCTTGAAAGTGATACGACTGAGATTTATTGGTGATCTCTGCTGTTAATTTATACAAGTTCTGTTCACTTTGGGTACCTGTGCTACATTAGTGTTTTTGCCGAAATTTTAGTGGAATAAAGCTTCATTTATTTTTTATTATCTTGCTTCTTGGGCTGTATTCACGTACACCCACCATACGATTTTTGCAACAATATTAATGTAGTTTTCTTCGGAAAAAGTGAAATAATAGAGTTTCGGCAGATAATTGGTTAATAGTTCTTCCAGTTGAAAATCTGAAAATTTAGCTTTTAGAAACCAACGGGAGTGTGCTCCCCTCAACTTTCGCATAAACTTGCGGAATCTGGAGCAGTTCGTAGTACAATAATGAGAACCTTACCTTTGGCCAGTTGAGTTAGAAATTTGATGCAGATTTACAATTTTGATGTCAAAACCATATACGGAATTTCATTTATCTAACTAGTCGCGTTTCTGAGTTATCGCGTTCACATGGAAATTTGTAACATATCCATGATTCTGGTTTTAAAACTGTGCAAATTTCATCCACCTAGCTCGGTGCGTTTTCAGTTCTAGTGTTCACATGCACACGAACGGACAGACTTTCCGTCTACAAATTTCATCCTTCTACCTTGTTTGCATTTTTGAAATATTTTCTCACAAGGGGAACACCAGGTACATGGATCACCGATTTTTTTTCCCCAAAATTTTGTACATTTGTATTAGTGCCTTAAGACAATACAACATGCAAGCCACAAGTTGTACAACTCAGTAATTTTCAAGAAAATCGGTTGAAAACTTTAGTGAATAGAATATCAGCAAGTTCGCTGCAAATTTAGTACGAGATGGCGGAGAGCGAGTGTTTTGCGTCAGAGCTTCGTAATTGCCAGATCGCCGGATTGAACCTCACACTGAACTTTTTTTCTATTATAACGAATAATTACGGTATAGGCATGGATATTTATTGAACTTTCAACAGCGTTTAGTAATTCTGCGAATTTTTTGAGGAATAAAAATTTATTATTATCATAATTTTTTTCATCACATTATATGAATCGTAATTAACATCAGCCCTTTCGCTTCAGCTGTACTAGCGAGATGGCGGCATATAATATGATGAATAAAATTATGATAATGAAAATAAATTTTTATTTTACAAAAATTTAGCAGATTTACTAAACGCTGTTTAAAGTTCAATAAATATTCATGCCTATAAACGTAATTATTCGTTATAATAGAAAAAAGTTCAGTGTACGACTCGATCCGGCGATTCAGTAATTACGAAGCTCTGACGCTAATCACTCGACCTCCGCCATCTCGTACAAAATTTACAGCGAACTTGTTGATATTCTATTCACTAAAGTTTTCAATCGATTTTCTTGAAAATTACCGAGTTGTGTTGTTGTTGATGATGATCCCCGAAGATCAGCAGAGCTATATCAGGTCCATGAGCCTGTGGCCCCTAAAGAAATCCAAAGTCATTAGCGGATTAGGAACAAGATCCTGTTTGGAAAACCCCAGGCACGCAAGAATATGATCAGGTGTGGCCTGTTCTGCAGTACATTTTGGGCAGATCTCAAAACACTTAGAATTATCAGAGAAAGTCAAACTTCTGATATGCCCACTAAGGAAGCGAGTAAGAGTTGTTTGGTCGCGTCTGCTGCAGTTAATTGATACAATTGATAAACAGCCACCTGGTCGAGAACCCCGATACCAGTGATGCACCGGTGGAATGAGCCAGATAGTTTCATTCCTGCTTTTAGCTCTAGAGAACAGCTCCAAGTAGGTGAGAGGTGCAGAAGGCACTGAAGCATCATCAGCACCTGCTCTAGCAAGTACATCTGCAATCTCGTTACCTTGGATGTTGATATGAGAAGGAATCAGGCCATACGAGCGAGTACGGGAAGTGGCGTTCCCGAGGTACCTGAGATACCCAGTGCTAGGGGAGTATATCCTGGCATTGGAGCTAAGTCGGTCTTCTACCTTTGGTGCTCCAGTCTTTGACCACAGAAGCTGCCCTTTTCCCCCATCCATGAGTGATTCACCGAGTTGTACAACTTGTGGCTTGCATGTTGTATTGAGTAGCAGTGTCTTAAGGCACTGCTACAAATGCACAAAATTTGAAAAAAATCGCTGACCCATGTACCTGGTGTTCCCCTTGTCAGACAGAACGCCGCCCCATGTCCCCGTGCCTGATGCTATTGCAGCAACTGAACCGGTTGGATGGACATGGGACATATTTTCTCAGACAGACCGATATACAATAGAACCCCGCTAATCCGAAATTCCGGTTAATCCGAATCGACTTTATTTTCGAAAATTATATGTAATTGAAAAGATTTATATATACGTACTAAAAACAACGGAATGAATCTCTTCTTGAGTTCGCCGTAAGATAAGGTCACTTCATACAGGAGCACATCCATTATTCTAATGAAAAGGGGAGACATATTCTCTTTCTATTGCTTTTGAATAAAAGAATTCAAGAGATAGTAGTACTGAGTACTTACAACTTGCATTTTTTTAGCACACATCTTTTTTTATCAGAATTTCGGGTAATCCGAATTTTTTGTGATCCGAACGGGCACCGGTCCCAATTGGTTCGGATTAGCGGGGTTCTACTGTAATTCCAATTACTTTTTTTTTTTCTCCTCTGTTCTCATTATTTTACGTATTTGTTTTTGCATTTCAAAATATATCTACTCAGCTGCTTTTCACGTTCTTCGGAGTACTTTATAAGGAAGAATTATTGTGAATTAAACGGACCATTTCAGTCAATTCAATACCAATTAAAAGTCTGAAGTACGGAATTCTGGATGGATTGACTCCGCTCAGCTTGAATACTCCCATGTTCCCGTTTCACACTTGTGCAAATCAAAAACCGTTCGGCATCCAAAAGAGGAAATAGTTTCGAAAAACTCGTAAAGTCGCTCCTCAATCATGTTTAATGTGTGCGTACGAAGTTTTCTGGTCGTTTTACGAGCCCTGGCCCTTTGTTTGTAGTGCTTCGGTTTCTGCTTCGGTGCTGCGTAGCTTCTCGACTTTGATTCACGGAGTTTGTTTGACCTTCTGTACCAGTAACTAACAGTTCCGCGCTCAGTCGTTTCTTTGTTTGTATGGACAGTTTTGGCACATGAAATTTTATTTTCTTCGAGTGCTTGCAGACATTCGAGGCTGTAAATAGAATTAAATACTACTTTTGTACCGTTATGCCATTAGATGGTGGCACTGCTCCAAGTTTCCATCTAGACAGTTTGCTTTTGACTGTCATAAATCTTTCCCAGTAATAGTAATCGATCGTTATACGAGAGACTAACTATTCGCTAACTAGACACACACAAAAATAGGATAATTTTACGGTATCGACTTGTATTAAAAAGATTGTACCTTCCCTAGGGGAGGATTTATACAAAGTTGCATATGGCAGGTTGATTTAATTGTGTAATTTCCTTTGTGATCTTAAATCATTCTATAGTGAATTACGTGTATAAGCAACTAAGGTCTCATTTTATATGCATGAAAAGTCTTATGGATAGAGCCTGTAGTTTTTTTAGTTTCAATCATATATTCGTCAAGAAAACGACAATTAAATGTTTTGCTGACTAATATCTAAATAGCAGGATAGAAGTACTGCGTAAAATACCGAATGATTGAAAACGCGACTTAATTATGCAATCGGAAATCGTCTACCATTTTATGGAGGGAGGGTTCACTATTGCAAAATGAACCACCTCCAATCCTTTGCACAATATCCTACTTATTATACAATAATTAACTTAGGAAATACGCAGCATTAGAATTTTTTTTCTGTGATGTTTCGAGGAAACGGGTTATATCTCAAAATATATACTTTGGAGCTGGTTGCTTAACTTCCGACTAGCCTAAAGCTGGGCATTCATGAGAAGGCTAGGCTATGCCATTTGTCCCACAAGACTGGGTTTTTTTTCCCATTTCAAGTCCAAAGATTAGGTACGTCATTCACGGAGGTTCCAAAGTTTGTTTTGATGCACCTTGTTTGAGAAGGTTCAAAGTCCCAGAGTTTCTCCCACTCAACTCCTCCTCCCCCACACAGCGGATTTCCGATTTTACTTTCAACATGATCAAGTCTTGTCGCGGGTTTCCCAATCTAGGCAGAACCTTTGTGGTAGCGAGATCCTCAAAAGGTTATCCGGGCAGTGGCGAATCCAGGATTTGGGTCTGGGAGGGCTGAGGTCATAAAAATTCTGTATCATCATGACGATTGTCAAACCTCATGGCTTATGTAAACCAAAACACTTTAACTTTACAGACTTTCCTCACCTGACAATAAGAATCATAAAGGACACTACAATACTTTCGATAATTTAATAAAAGAAACACAGTGAAATAAGTAGCCAAAAAATGTTTTCGACCCTGTCAACGCTACAAGTACAAGTGAAATGACTAGAAAAGTAGGAAACTTTTCGAGTCTGTCAAGCCAGAAAGCAATGTTGTCATGCTTATATTATTTTTTTAAAGAAAGGGAAATTAAAATCACTACAACTGTTTGTTCTTAAAGAGATCAAGAATTCTGGTTTAGCCCTGGGAGGGGCTGCACAGCCCCATAGCCCCCCCCCCCCTGGATTGGCCACTGCATCCGGGCATTCCAATCAGACTTCAAACTATTTGGAATTCCAAACACCCAATCCATTTGCGCCAATTTTCATCGGTTTCTCACACTGACGAAAAGTTTTTCCTTTCCCGTGTTCCAAAAATTTCTTAATAGAACAGCGGTGAATGCCCCGCTCAACTGCTTCCACTTGGGCTAATTCGGTTCTGTTACGCACTTGTTTGCTGTTTGGCTTTTAACGATTTCTGCTACTGTAATCATCGTAGCTGCTTACGTCGCGACTTTATGAACATGACATGAGTTTTTTGACACAATATTTAACTTTTGAACTGCGCGTCCGAGACGATTATTACTGGCTTAATTTCTGTGTGCGACTTCACTCCACTGGCTGGTTATATGAAGCTTACGCTCACCGCGCCAAAAACTTTGACACGACTGGCGTGGCGCGGAGCAACACGTCGAATATTCAACTTTCGCCAATTCCGTCACTCCAGTTCATTTAGAATGGCGGATTTTAGAGATCGCGCTTAGTAGTCTGTACTAAAGAAAAAGTGAAATTTGATAGCATCATTCAATTTCTATAAAAATTCCATGAGTAGAAAGCAAAAATCAGCTGAATGCATTTAAATTGAGGCTTATCCTGCGACTTTTTCGTAATACTGTTTTTCTCTTTTGTGTACAATGGATTTTAGTTAAGTTACCAGGCATCCTGAATTAAACTGGACGAACCGGAATTTTTATTGTTTGTCCTGGATTTTTACCGAATCTATAATAGAAAAGACCTGAGATGTCTGCAACGCCGGGCGGATCTTAAAATAACCCCGCCCCTTTTGTCTGCGTCATTATTGAACAAGCGAATCGGATAATTGTATAAGAATAATACCTCAACTTTCAACAATGAAAACGGTTTGAATTGCGTTGCAACAGTCAAAAGTATTGTTCTAAATTATGCCAAAAAAATATTTTACAAATTTTATTAAAATTAGAGAAAAAATTGTAGAGCAACTTAATTGATATCATTGAAAAGATAATTTTTTGTACTTTCAGATGGCTTCAAAATGATTTTTGTACTGTAATATTTTCGGAAGATATTGAGAAAAACGTCCAATTTTTGCTTAATTTATAATTAAAATTTCCAAAAAAGGGCTCCCAGATGCACATTCCCATCCTCCAAAGTTTGTGCCAAATTTCGTAGCTTTAGGTCCAGCGGTCTGCCCTGTAGAGCGCCAACACACATTCTCCTTTGTTATTAGTAGAGTTGAGATTTGATAATGTAATTTTTTCTGTTGGTGGGTTTTGCATTATTTTTACTCGGATAAAACAAAGGTAATCATTAAAAATAAAGTTATTAACCGAACGAAAGGTGGAGCCAAGTGACTAATCAATCCTTTTTTTTTTTTTCCATTTATTTCTTAAGCACTCTGTCAATGTGCATGAGATTCAAAAAATTAATTTTAAATGAAAGGTAGAGTAAAAGTAGATTTTCCTTTTTAACTTTTGTAACATGTTTAAAGTAACTAGCAGTTCTGGGCTAACCTTGTACAGCCCCGGATTTAAATTGAATGTCCCTGATTCTCCCGTTTTTGAAGTTTATTTTAATAAACAGTTCATATTTAAAAAGAAAATAAACTAGTTTAAACTTTGGGGCAAATTACTCAGAAGCTAACTTTTTTAATTTTCTTTATAACACGGTTACTCTTATATGACCTTTTGTGAATGAATCGGTGTGACGGGAAAAATAGTGACAATAATAATAAAAGATATTATTTATACTTTTTTTCTCTCTTCCTGATTTATTTATTGGATTTTACCCAATACCTCTTACCTTTAGGCAACGTCTCGTATTGAAGTTCAGAAAATCAGGTTCCTTTAATTTTAGTAAATAAATGTATTTCAGATTTTCTGATATACACAGGTGATTGAGCAGTGTACACTCTAAAATAGAGCCACTACCCATTTTCTTCCAAAATCGTGTAACAGTTGATTGATCGATTCCTGAAAAAAGATATTATTTTCACAATGGGCAACTTCTGCATGTTCTCGCAGCTGAGACTTTTCAGTCCTGTGGAGGGAAGGAAGTAAGAGAAATAAAAAGCGATGCTTTATTGAACAGTGAATAAGGACAGAAAAGATATCTCTTCGAATTTTTCAAAGGTACATACCCTAAGAGTGAAGTTATTGCAGTTATGGATCTGAAGTGACAAGACAAAAGAAACTGCCTTTTCCTTTTATGAAATGCAAATCTAGCAAGACTTATGAAACCATTTGTCGTTTGTGGCTATAATGATACGATGTGTGGTTTCGGTTTATGCCTGCTAAGAAATATTACGCCACTTTATTCTTAGAAAATGCAACAAGGAAAATATGTGTTTCCTTATAATATAAAATATAGTTCGTGGATCAGTCACTTGGAAATGTTTTTGTTCAGCACAAAGAAAATATTTTTGAAGTTCCGTTTGTAAATGAACTAAGCAAAATATCAGTGTTTGAATCGATAGGCTGGTCTTCCTTTTTTGTTTTGAATCGTTTGCAATAAGTCTTCGCAAGTTGTTGAATTTGAGTTAAAATTTATGAATCCTGTAAATTATAGGCATTGTTTTTAAACTATTTCTTTCTGTGACAACAATGCTTCTTTGGCTTCTACAGTGGACATTGGCTAATTCGAATTCTTCAATAATTCAAATTTTTCTCTGGTCCCTTAAATTTCCTATTTAACATAGGAATTAATTCATTGCTCCCAGTTATGTTTAATTCGAATTTGTGTGTAATTCGAATTTTTAATCTGGTCCCGTCAGCTTCGAATTATCCGAATTCCATTGTATTAAATCTGAGCCAAGAATCGGAGCGTGAAATGGTTTTTTAGAAGTTGCTTATAATATAAAATAACCTTAAATCGCTGATTATCAATCTCCATGAAAGAATTAACTTGCAAAATGAAATAAATCTGGCCTCAGAACGCTAATTTCTTCCATTTTGCACGAGATGAAGCTTTCCACCGATTTGCATGACTTATGGAAGTTAGTATATGGCTGCCACATAATTTCAAGTTATAACTGTATTAAGAAAACATGCATTTCCTCTGGCATCAGCAAATTTAAATCGACTTTCCCTTTTGATACGTTCCGGCTTCCACCTAAGCTTCGTTACTTACGTAGCAGCATTCCACTGCCGTTCCGAAATTTCACGATTCATAAAACCTTCAAAAATAAAATCCATTGCCGTTCACTGAACGTGCCAGGCATGCAGCCGGCCTGAGATTTTAGTGTAGCACTTGTTGTGTTAAATGCTGTGTAAACGATTTAGCTAGCCGTCGGGAAAATTCCTCATCATTGTCCTATAAACGCCTCCCTTCGCAGCCGTTCTCTTGGAATGTGCCGACCCCTAATTAGGCGAAAGTTCCAATTTTATGAGTTTACGCCGCCCTAAAACCTCAAGGCCTTACTCAAGGGTTCGCGGGAATGGACGACCCATTCCATATCTAGCGCGGTGTGTGTCACGAACTTGAAAATTATGGCGCTAGCTTGTGTACCATTATAATGGCAGAACGAATTTGCATAATTAAATACATTCGCATGTCATGGTGAATGCAGTTTGCATAAGGGGCGCTTAGGGTAAGGTGTATTGAATTTTCGCTGGTTGTACTTAAGAGCCACAGCTGATCCGGTACTGTATGAAGTCCCAAGTTTACACAGATGATTATATTTACTCGGACCGGTTAGCTCGCGATTATTTCTCACCGGTGGGCTTGTTTTAAATCCGAAGTTTCCTTTCTCATTTCGGAGAAAATGTAATTTAATAAAGTTTTCTCTACTTCTAGATTACGAAATAGGGGAACTAAGTAATACATATAATTGTCTTAGTTTGAAAAAGAAAAATGGTATGTAAGTAAATAAATCTTTCAGTTTCTCAAGAATTCCTTTAATTAAAAATAAAAAAATTCGGGAAATACGTCTAAATAAGGATATGAATCATATAATATAGGTCTTTATAGGGGCGAATACTATTATAACTACTACTACATAAATAAATCTGAACAAACAATAAATAAAAACTAAATTAGTTCTATGATATTTTATTGTAGGCCTTTAAAATGGCGAATATAAATACAGGCATTGCAAAGTTAGAGCTGAAGCAAATGTCTGCTTCCACATTTTAAAAAGGATTGATTTGAATCCAGGATTGAAATCGATCTAATTTATCTTTGTACTGTGGTTTATTTAATACTTTTACTGAACAGAGTCAATATTTTTTTACAGGTAAACATATGAAATAACTAAAAATATATATTATATTTTCATTCAACATGAATGGCTTAGTGTGTGTTAAAAAAAATTGTGAATTTTCATAGCACAGTGGTAAAAATAGTGTGTGTTTAGGAAAAGTATCTTCCTATTAACCCCTCAAGCCGTTTGTTTTCTCAGCTGTCTAATTAGATGAAACCTTCTATTTTGGGAATGCGTTGTCATTTTAATTTAATTGATATCTTAAATGATAGATGAAATGTTTATGGATTCCATGTAACTTTTATATCGAATTATAACGTGTGTAAAAGACTTTGTTTTAGTTTATATAGCAGTACGCGCACGGCGTTGCCCGCGGAATCAGGACTTCAACAACAACAACAAAATTCGCCCGCAATGAACGAAAAAGTTTTGAAAACAAAATCGAAACAAAAGATACAAATTATTGATTTGCCCGCTTATTTTTCTTTTCGATAATGACATTTGAAATGTAGGAAAACAGTACAGAGTACCAAATAAACCGATATTTTCGGAAAAAATTTTAGGATTTAAAAGATCGATTCCTATAAACCTGGTAAAATGTTAAAAATTGAAAACCGAATGAAATTTTAAGTGATTTCGAATGGAACAATACACCTCAAAAGATACATACAAACATAATTTCTATGGTATTTAAATATATACAAAATGAATCAGAAAAGAGGAAGGAAAAAAAAGAGAGAGAGAGATGAAATCCGCCACTTCAGATTTAAACTTTGAAGCCACATTACGTAAATAGCTCATTGAAGTCATTTTTTCAGTCTTCTGTAGCTAAAGATATCAGCCACATGTTCGACTATCAAAAAGTATAAAAACAAACTAATTAAAAGAATAATTTGTCGACGTGTGAAGCAAAGGGATTATGACGTCAAGTGGTTTCGACGAAATGCATGTTGGGAAAATACGTCACACGACCTTGATTACGGAAAATCGTGAAGGTAATTTTGAAACGAAAATTTTTAACACTTCAGAAAAAAATTAATTAAAATTCAACCAACTGTTCAATTTTAACCGTTCTTGTTTTAAATCAAGGAGAACATTATACTTATTACTTTAACAAATTTCAAATTGATAACGAAATTAGAACGGCGGATGCAAGAAATTGAAATTCCAAGCAAAGTTTTTTAGGGTTAAGTGACTATTTTTTAAAAATTTCTCAAAATTCAGTAAATTACTTTAGAAATTCGAAACTAACTTCATTAGAACGGAAATCGTTTGCTCTTTCCCGATAGTATATCTATTTTTTTACAATTTATTTATTATTTTTTTACAATTATCCGAAGCCATGCTATTGAGAAATTAGTGCGAAAAATCATCCAAAATATTAAAAAAATAAATTTCTAGATAAATTTTTTTAATTCCGGCTTCGAGGTACATTGAGTCGCCATTACGACTACCTCTGTGCGAAATTTCATGGCTGTAAATGCGATAGATTCGTCGGGTCATCTCATGCAGGCATACACACACAAGTATAGAAGTGCAAAATTGCAATAATTTAATGCACGTGCACTGTATGCACATCGAACCAGCTTGAAGAGTTAATGAATTTGATCCAAAATTTTAAGTAGATCTACAATTTCATCCATCTAGCTTGTTGCATTTTTGACTTTTTGTGTTCACTACCACACGGACAGACAAACAGAAATACGATTCCAAAAATGATTTTTGCTTTAGGAAATCTAAAACATCAATATTCATGAAACTCTTTTGGTTATTTTTTTCCCCTCACAAAGACAGTGCTATGTATACCAGAAAGTAAACATTTATAAAGGTCACTGACTAACCTCTTTTCCTATATTCTATAAACAATCATTCAGCTGGGCAGCTGTAATTTCTGATGGAAGAAATAGTTTGCATCTTTTTCATTTGATTGTTGTAACTCAATAAATACCAGTTATAAATGGACCTTGGAAAGGGAAAGTGTCTTTTTCTTGTCATTTATTGCGGGGTTTTCAAAATGGTAAATAGAATCAATCTTTAAACAAAAATAAAATGCAAGAAAGCCTCTCTGAAAACAATTCTGCAAAGTTAAAAGTCGATTAATTGGTTGCAAAATTCTTACAACAGTTAGCTAAATATGTTGTTGATTTGATGTCTATTCTGATCTAAATATATTTGATATTCTTTTTGTTTTGATGAAGATCATTTATCTCTTCAAGATGCAAGCAATAGTAAAAATTGCATGTTATTTTCAGAAATACTGAATACTTTTCCATCAAATGCACTATTTAACAGTTTTCTTGAAATAACACTGTGATTATTTTATATAAATAATTGTCTTGTAACCCATATTTAAATGTCCATTTTACTTGGATAATTTTGCAGTGTAGTAAAAAATATTACGAAATGGAAATAAAGTTCGAAAACTGGTATCCTAAAATTTAGCTCTTAGTTAGTTTATTTTTCTCAATAATGAAATCATTTTTTACATGAGGCAAATTCCATAATGTCTAACTCATCTATCTTAATTCTGTAGGTATATTCATCTAAAGAAATTACCAATATTGTGGAATCCAGCCGATACTTCAAGATTGATAATTGGTGTAAAGCAGGACAGAAGAAATGCAAAGCTAGCCACTGGGTGAAGCCATACAGATGCCTCCGTAAGTAGTCAATTATTTGTCATAAACCATTTTTAACTTTTTATTTAACAGTAATACCTCGTTACAACAATACTTTGGGGACCAAACAAAGATATTGTTATTGAGGGATGTAACATTATAGCGAGGGGCGATATAATTACGATATAAAAAAAAAATTTGGTTGTTTATGGGACACAATACAACAATATACATTTTGCAAAAAAAAACATCACCAAAGTGTTAATGATTGTTAAAACATACAAAAATTTTAAAATTCACTATACACATATACCTGAGAAACTTATTTATCGAAAAATTCCAATATTTTCATTTGCTTCTTCATTTTTTAAAACTATTAAGTCAACTAATAAGGTTTGCATAGAGTCTAATGCATGAAAATGATCGTCATTTGTGGATGAAAGGCTTGAAAAAAATGCCCTTAGATACTGAACTGATTGAAGAGGTTTCTGGGATGCCAATAAAGATTGTGATGGATCTGTATCATCATCGTCCTCTTTATCATCATTTTCCATTTTGTCTGTGATTTCAGACATAATATCTTCTCCTATCTATATTGAACTCCTGCAAAAACCATACGATCATCATCCATTGTTAAATATTCCTCCTTGTTAATTCCAGACATTTTGCTGCTTTTTCTTTAAGCTCGGTTAAAGACTTTTGAAAGTTCAAAACGCATTATTCAGTATCTCAAACATCGCCATTTTTGGAATTTTCGTCATTATCCATTTGCTCATCCTCCATGAAATATTGTTGCAGAGGAAGAAAACGGTGTTGAGATTTAAAAAAAAAAAACATTGTTGTACATGGGTTTATTGCTGCACAGAATATCGTTATATTGAGGGGATATTAACGTTATGTGCTATGCAAATTCACCGGGACCACAACTTTGTATTGTTGAAGAGGGATATATCGTTGTAGCGGGAGTTTACTGTATTAGCTAAAAATGAGATTTCCTGTCTCGGTTTTGTGTTCTGTTAATTTTCCAGCTGCGCTTCTTGCAAAACAGACCGTTTCTTCTGCTTTTCTTATCTTGATCCAAATAGTTATAATTATGGCATTATTTGAAAAATGTTTGAATATTTTTATTTTCATTAATGGCCATTTTGATTACAGGAAAAACTTGTTTTAACATGTTAAACCACTCTTTATCAAATTTGCAAAAGTGACTTTGGTAAACTTTTCTGATATTTATATTTTTATGTTTTCAGAGGGTCAATTCCAAAGTGATGCATTACTTGTTCCTGAGCACTGCCTCTTTGATCATATTCACAACCAGAGCATTTGTCAGACTTTTGATGAATGGAACAACACTGCTGCTCACAGTTGTCTTGACAGATCAATGCAGCTCAGGAGTTTCGCTATGCTATTACCTTGTGGCGTTGATCTTTTCTCTGGAGTGGAATTTGTATGTTGCCCCAAAAATGGTAATAATCCTTTTATTCACTTGCATATTTATGTAACCTGTAATATTCCATTCTGTATTTGTTGCATGAGGACATTGCTGAATAGCCTAGATCTATTAAATGCTTATTGAAATTCTTCTCTGTCATCAGGGTTAAGCAACATTTCATTTATTCAAGAAAGCTAGATTAATGTGTAAATAATATTTATTTAGACTTGTTTATATTAAAAGAAATACTTTAAGAGCAAAAATTGAAACTTTTATGTTTTTATCTTGTTTACACGCGTTATACTGGGTGACCATTTTTCATGTGTTCAGTAATGTTTTGTTGGTTGATCTTTTTAGTTTGTTGATATATTTTCTTTCATATCTTTCCTGCCTTTATTAAACCTTTTTTTAATAGAGGTTTGCTCCACCTATGTGTCACGAATCATAAACATGCCAAAAAAGTGTAACAATATTATCATTTAGTCCTCTACTTCTCTATCTTTAGTCTGCAGTGCTCTTGGATCTGATGGTTGTAGAAGGTTTTCTTCCTTATAGAATGCTTTATGGAAACCAACCATAGCCAGCATTTGTCTCTACAGGTTTCTTCATAGATGCTGGTTATAGCTAAAAGAGTAATGTCCATCTTGTATTTCATTATTGCAAATGTTACAAGCCAGTGTGATGGATTTAGTGAATATTGGATGTAGCTCACACTAATAGTGAAAGAATTAACACTTATTGTCACTGTCATAGATGAGTCATATTATGGGATGTATTTTGTATTTGGAGAATCTTTTTTCTATCTAAGAGAGGATGGGATTGACCTGCGAAACTTTTAATTCAAATTTGTTGATACAATGACTGCTTATTTTCTGGTATCTTTAATAATTGCGTGCCTAAAATGCAATGCTTTGAACTGAATTGCAAAATTTATTTTGTATTAGAATTAGCTGTAGTAGCATTTTATTATTATTAGAAAACATTACTCTTGTGTCGTACAAGAAAACTTAAAAAAAGAAAAAAAGAAACAGCACTGAACATGTGAAGCTTTTTGTTGTTTTTTTCCATGTTATTATTCATGCATTATAAAATTTTCTCTGCAGATAAGGATGGAGTTGTGAATGATGAAAGCCGTAAGGGTGACAATGGAATAGATTCTGAAGATTCCTCTAATGAGGATGAAGATTATGATGATGACTATTATGATGACGAAGATTATGATGATGAGGATGATGAAGACAGTGAAGATGGATCACGATCCTCAACCACCAGTACTACTACCACAACGACAACTACTACTACCACCACAACTACCACTGAAAGACCTGTGGATTATTATTACAGTCACTTTGATAAGAAACATGAGCATGAATTCTTTAAAGAAGCACAGAAATCCTTAGAAGAAAGCCACCGAGAACGTGTTACTAAAGTACGTACTTCAGGAATTTGGAGTCAATTTTATCCTTGTATCTTTAAAATATGATTAATCTAGCATTTCTAGTTGATGGGGATAACACTTTAGGGCTGATTTTAATTGTATTTGATTTCGCATAACATGTACGCTAAACATTGATTTCCTCACTTAGGATTTTAATGAAATGAAAAAAAGTGAATCCTTCTTAATTAATTTTACCATTGTTCCTTTTTCTTAACATAAATAAAGGCCTGATCTGGAATAATTTTTCAACTATGATGCAGATTATGGTACTTATGTACTAACGCCACCGCAGCTGAAGTTGCGCTAATGCGCCAAAATTGGCGGCACTTAAAAACCGCCAAATCTGTAGCTGCAGTG